>JAVTVY010036830.1:0-17292 GCA_036873755.1 Hanleya hanleyi | reverse complement strand
CACCACCACACCCCGCGTACAAGCCACGTCGAGCTCTACACTTGCACCAAGTACACCTACTACGTCTCAAGACCCACCGGATTTCATCCCTCACAGTGAACCGACCACCCACGTTGTACCCACCCCCAGCACCATCTCTGAACGTGAACAGACAACGACGACCGACGTTGTACCCACCAGTTCACTCGTACGAAATTTACAAGAGCGGGTTACCACGACAACGGATACACCTCGAACCATGGACCCTGGGTGGCAGCATCCCTTCACTTGCGTCATCGCAGGACCGGCGGGCTCCGGCAAAACGCACTTCGTCAGGAAGCTCCTTCAACACGCCGACAGCATGATCACTCCACCCATTGCCAGAGTCGTGTGGTGTTACGGAGAATGGCAGGAAGCGTATGCAGCAATGCCCCACATCACGTTCGTGGAAGGCCTACCCAACCTGGCCGATTTGAACCCGACACCTTGGTGGTTCTGGATGATCTCATGGCGGAGACGGATGCACGGGTCACCCAACTCTTTACCAAAGGCAGCCATCATCGACGGCTCAGCATCATCTACATTGTGCAGAATCTGTTCAGTAAAACAAAGAACATCGGAATATCAGCTTAAATGCCCACTACCTGGTGGTCTTCAAAAACCCGAGAGATACCACTCAACTGCTGCACCTGGCGAGACAGATGTATCCCGGCCGCACACCGTTTGTGTTGGAAGCCTTCAAAGATGCCACAACCCCTCAGCACGGGTATATGCTCTTCGACCTCAAGCAAGCCACCCCGACCACCTTCGACTACGGACCGGCATCTTTCCCGGAGAGACCCACCACGTGTACATGCAAAAATAATGTAAACACATCCACAGTGGCGCCCCAGCTGGGGTCTGTGTGTTTGATGATGGGGAATAATAAAAAGAATGAATACCACAGCAGGGTTGACTTTGTCTGTGAGGTGGATAAAAAGAGCAGAGTTGTGGGTTCTAGCATTAGTTGTACAGGATGTCTGCGCGAGTATTGAAGACGGCCCCACCCGAGTTACTCCGAACCATTGTACGCGGTGCGGACCCTGACCTTGTACGCTGTCTGTGCGAGATCGGGTACAACCTGTTAAAAGGCAACGTACCACTGACTCCGGCTCAGAAGACCAAGTTGGCCAAGCATAAGACAGGTCTCCGAACCCTAGTCCACAAGCGGGTCCCTCAAACACAAAAGAAAAAGGTGTTACGGAAAGGCGGCTTTCTCGGGGCCATCTTAGCACCGTTGGCCGCTTCCGTGTTGGGTCCAGTATTGGGTGGACTCTTCGGCCGACAATGAACCACACGAAAATGGTCCTCGTCGAACCACGGTTCCTGCAAAACCTCCAATCACCCTACCCTGTCCCACCTACGGTGAAGACCATAAACAGCCTCGATGGAGAGATGCAACAGATCTTACAGAGACCGGGGTTAAGCGACAGTGAGAAAGTACACAGTACAATGAGACGCTTCAACGGTACATGACGTTCATGGACCAATACAAAACCCTGTCTACCCCAGCAACAGCACCACCACCACCACCACCACCACCACCACCACGTGACAGACTGCCGACCTCAACACCGTTCCAACAGCCGCCATTACCAGGGGTAGCCCCCACAGCCCCACAGTGGGTCGAAGACGAAGTGCTGAAGAGTTTACCTGCATCGTTCAAGAAACAAGCTGGCCTGGTATTACAACGGATGAAACAGAATCAGGTGGTCCCCGGCACCCACATGACGGATTTAGTGAATGATCTGATGCGTCAACGCAGATCGCACACCGATCCTCGAGGATGGGATGTCTTCGCTCAAGGCTTGAAAGACATGCATGTACCACAGGAATTGGTGGGGAACCCCCACCGCTGAGCCTTTATGCAGCAAACCCAGCAATCGCCGAGTCGTGCACCACGACTCTCACCACAACCTTCTTGGGAAGCCGACTGGGAACCGGAGTCACCCCCCAAAACTCCACCACCATCACAACGGGCACCTTATTTTCAGACCTTTAAAAAACCACCCTCGATCAGGACACCCCACATCTCCAGAGCCGTGACACGTAGCAAGTCAACGCGACGAACACGACGCCGGACACAACCGCCCAAGGCCTGGAACACCTATTAAACCAAAAGCAGCAGCAGGACAGCTCAGTCGCCATGTTTTACCTGACCCTACCCAGTAACAGTTCGCTGGATGTGTTTCCTGACAACACCGTGGCCAAGTACGTCACCCGGTTACCACAACCGTTACATTTACCTGGACGCTGGGAATGTGCCCTCGTGGATATCCAATACCCTTACTCGTGGTACAACGTGCGAGCCAATGAAGTGTGGTACGAGGTCACCTACGAAGGCAAAAACACCCGACTCACCCTGCCCGAAGGCCAATACGATACCCCCAAAGAGTTCGTGGGTGGGCTGTCAAGACTGATGCATTATAAGGCGCTACGGGGGTGACGGATAGTGCAACACGCCTGATAGCCTTGCGCTTCAAGAGAAACGTGTTCTTCGATGTCAACGTACACAACGACAAGGCACAGCTTACCGTCACCGATACCGTGAATGTGAAACTCAGTCCTACACTACAGCAAATGCTGGGTTTCGATCTACAGATGTTCGCTGGTCCCTCCCAACACCATGGCGAGATGCCGATGGATGTGAAGTCGGGTATGTACGGACTCTACGTCTACTCGGACGTGGTGGACAACCACATCGTGGGCGATATCAACACACCTCTGTTACGGGTGGTCCCCATTAAAATAAGTATGGAGGTCAAGTCACCCACAGTTTCACCCACATGCTCTACTTGCCCGTACGACAAACTGACATCAACACGATCACGGTAGATATAAGAGATGACACGGGACGACCGGTGGCATTCGAACGAGGAAAAGTGGTGCTGACACTTCATTTTCGACAAGTACGTGCTCCCCACTTTGCATAATGAAAGTACCTTACGAGTGCGATGCACGCAGCTATGCTGACTATTATGCCCAACAGGCCGGGGGTGGCTTTCCGGTCTTTAGCGGTGCACGCATGCAACGAGGACATGGTCTGGGGAACATACTCGGCAGCATTGTGAAAACGTTCCTGCCCTTGGTGACGCGTGGGGTGAAAGCAATGGGCAAACAAGCGGTACGCAGTGGACTGCAAGTGGCCGGTGACGTCTTGGGGGGTACGGCACCCAAAGAATCCTTGAAACGGCGGGCCAAAGAAGCGTGAGGCGTCTTGGTGGCCAAAGCACAACGCACCGTTGGGAATAAAAGAGCTGCCCCACCGAGACCACGCATCAGTCGACGACCGACCCAGCGACGACGCACATCCAAGAAGACAAAGGATATCTTTTCTTAAAACATGGCCTTAATCCACGCCGAGTCCTGCTCCTCCACCAACAGTGAATTTGATTTGTGGACCGTGCCGCCCACACAAACCAGTGTCGAACAAGGATTATGGGTGGAGCATCTCCCGCTCTCCAGCATCAACGAAACCGGGCCCACCGAGTTCACCATCAGTAATGGGGACACGGCCTATGTGGATTTAGCCCATACCTACTTGTATGTGAAAGCCAAGGTGGTCAATGGAGCTGGCACCAGAATCGCTGACCAAGCAACGGTGGGCCCGACAAATCTCTGGCTGCACTCGATGTTTCAGCAGGTGGATATTTTTCTCAGCGACAAACTCATCAGTGACTCCACCAACACGTACCTCTATCGAGCCTACATCGAGACACTGTTGTCGTATGGCCGAGAGGCTAAAAAATCTCAGCTGACAACCGCTTTATTCTACAGGGACACGGCCGAGCACATGGACACGGCGGACAATGGGGGATATAACAAACGGAAGGCTTTCACTGCGAACAGGGCCTCGGTGGATATGATGGGCCGACTGCATGCAGACATGTTCATGCAAGACCGGTACCTCTTGAACAAGATCCCCATCAAAATCCGACTGATACGGGCGCCTCCGACCTTCGCCTTAATGGCCACTAACGTAGAGGGGCATGCAGCGGACTATAAGATTGTCATCCAAGACGCAGTCCTATATGTCCGAAAAGTGAAACCGAATCCAGCCGTTCAATTGGGACACATGCAAGCCTTGGAAACAAAACCAGCCCAGCACCCTATCCGACGTGTGCAAACCAAAGTGTTCTCTGTGCCTGCTGGAAATATGGGCGCCAACAAAGAAAACCTGTTCCTGGGGGAACTACCCAAGCGATTGATCCTGGCCTGTGTAGAAAATACCAGTTTCAGCGGAGCCTACCCAGAGAATCCGTTTGAGTTTAAACATTTCGGCATCAATTTTGTGGCCCTGTATGTGGATGGACAACAGGTGCCAGCCACGGCCTTAACCCCGAACTTTGGGCGGAGGAATTTCATTCGAGCCTATCAGAGCCTGTTTACAGCCACCGGTCAAATCAACCAGGACGAAGGGAATATGATCAGTCGGGAGGACTACGCGAACGGATACACGTTGTTCTGTTTCGATCTGACCCCACCTTAGAGAACGACCATCAGCTGGCCCTGACCAAGCAAGGCAATTTACGGTTGGAAATCCACTTTGCACGAGCCCTGGCGACCACCGTCAATGTGATCGGCTACGCCGAGTTTGACAACATCATTCAAGTGGACAAGGCGCGCAACGTCCTGTGTGACTTCTCCACCTAACATGGATACAGACCAGATAACCACCGTGCTGGAGAATGACCCAGAGACACGTAGGGTCTGTCAAGGGGTGTTCGCCCGAGATGTGTTTCCATTAGACCGTATGTATCCTGCTGCTTACGTTCTCAACACGGACCCGATGGATCGACCCGGTGAACACTGGGTGGCCGTGTACTTCACAGAACAGCAGGGGGAATACTTTGACCCGTACGGTCTGCCACCCCTCCATCCCGATTTAACAGACTTCATGGATCAAGGCACAGAGACGTGGTGTTGGAACAGTCAAACGTTGCAAATTACAAGCGTCTAGTCCGTCATTCATAATCCAGCCGTCGTCCATTAGAGAATATCCGCGTCCATAATCCAAAGACCTATTCCATATTCCATATAACAGTATTATCACCAAATTCAAAAGACAATCATAGTATACATAAACATAGGCTTGTTTCCTGCAAGAGAGAAGCGGTCAACAGTTTTCAATGATGCCGGCAAGACATCATGATGTTCCAAAAATATCAAATCCGTATCGCTGATCAGTATTCTTAATCCATAATATTCGTTATAGAGTCGTCATCTAAAAAAAAGGATGTATCTCAGTCACGCTTTGATTGTGATTGTTCATATGAGTACCATGAGGATCTTGAAGTACATGGGTTCATACGGCCCCTAGCCCCGGGTTAAGCGGAATTAGACACAGTTACGAAACGTAGCGCCATAGATCTTGCACGCTACGTTCGTATTTTGCTATCAGCATGCGATATGTATCGCCAAATTTGAGAAACTTTGAGTGGAGGCGCTTGGTGGAATAGCCCTGTTTTACAAGTTTCTGCAACAATGTTTTGTGACGTTGATTAAAATTATCACATTTAACACAGGATCTAGCAAATGCTACTAAGCGAGATATGTATACGCCATATGCAGGTCCCACTGGAATATTACTATCCAGAAAGGGATAGTTTACGATGTCGAAATTGTAATCATCTCTTTTGTCATAACCAGTGGCGTGTGCGGACAATATTGCTTGTTTTACCTGTACCATCGATGCCGGGGAAGACCCTTATCTACTATCGTACAGATGTTTGACGAGTACCCCCAGGCCGAGGACCGCGATGTACTCGTCTATGACTGGGCCGCCCATCATTTCAATGTACAAGCCCCGTTCTGGGCTTAAGTTAATGACAAGCCCCTTGTTATGGGCTTCAATGTACAAGCCCCTTGTTCTGGGCTTCAGTTAATTACAAGCCCCTTGTTCTGGGCTTCAGTTAATTACAAGCCCCTTGTTCTGGGCTTCAGTTAATTACAAGCCCCTTGTTCTGGGCTTGAGTTTTCACGTGGTTGTTCTCACGTTGTTGTTGTTCACTGAATAAAAAAAATGAGATCTCACCAAAAACCCTGTCTTGTGTGTTTTATTCCTAATGCATCAATGCCCAATGTGGAGATTCAGTCAAACTGAAATCAGTGGTGTAGGATGGGGCCAAAATGTAACCCATCAAGTTTAGAATGCAAGAGCACTATAGTAAAAAATAGAGAGCCAATGAAATCAGCCTACAGACCAAGTACGTGTTTTAGTCTAGGTTTGGAGCGGGCATTTCATTGAGGTACGTGTATACGGTGAGTGAAGAGACTCGTCCAACACGTATAGATTATGTTGATGACTATAAGTTCTAGGTAACCCATCATGGTTAGAATGCAAGAGCACTATAGTAAAAATAGAGAGCCAATGAAATCAGCCTACAGACCAAGTACGTGTCTTTGGTCTAGGTTTGGAGCGGGCATTTCATTGAGGTACGTGTATACGGTGAGTGAAGAGACTCGTCCAACACGTCTAGATTATGACTATAAGTTCTATGAGCATAATGCATGAAAGTGGCTTTGAACACCGTATTAGCCAATCAGTGACCTAGAATGGAGCCAAAGGTAACCCATCCATGTCCAGAAAAACATTACCCGGGTGTACAAGAACCCAGATGTAGGCGCGGACGTCAGCGAAAGCACACCTTGAATACCCCAATTCGATTGGCTGATTGTTCGACCGCTGATTGGTTCTTTTTCTCGACCGCTGATTGGCTCTTTTTCTCGACCGCTGATTGGTCCAAATGGACCTGCCCATCTTTCCCAGGTTCATCTAGAATCCCCCTTTTTTGTGCTCAAGCTCTGACTATAGCGATGCCGCAACATTGTCTCATTGGACATTGGACCGTCTGACCTGGAGGTGACCCTTTGACCTTTTGCCCCGCGTCCGCGCGCGCACTGCCGGGGATGACGCGGGATGACGCGCGCGCGCGCGCGCTGCGGGGCGCTGGGGCGGGGCGGGAAACACCCCGGCGGTTGAACATTGGAACTCTTGTGGGTTTGGAGGATGAACATACGGACGTCTAAGGGAAAAAATTGGAACTCTTCTATGTTTGAAGGTAGTGTTTAGTGAAAACCCGGAAGTGA
Source organism: Hanleya hanleyi (assembly GCA_036873755.1). Lineage (NCBI taxonomy): Eukaryota > Metazoa > Mollusca > Polyplacophora > Lepidopleurida > Hanleyidae > Hanleya > Hanleya hanleyi. Next base: position 10,185 of record JAVTVY010036830.1, on the reverse strand, counting down.
CGTCACAACCCACGTCACCTGCGTATATACCCCTGTAAAATAGAGCCGATTTTATTTCTTTGGAAGGGGCAAGGTCAATAGGACTTGCGCTTTTTATACTACTAAACTGTGAAGTAGATTACATCTTACATAGGCCTTAAGGCCGTGATATGCATATGAAGTATTCTGGGGCATGGTCAGTACTTTCCAATTTTCCCTTCGTCTACTACTCGCCGATTTTTTGGTTTTTTATTATTTATTTATTTATTTATTTATTTCCTCGAGAGCTTTAAAATAAGACCTCACTCTACCCAATCGGGCCACTAGTGCTCCACCTAGACTCCAACATGTCCACCCCGTATGGATTTATACATACTAATATCCCAGTATATGAGTGTATATGGGTCTATATGGATCTATATATAAGCCTACCCGGTACTTTGATAGTTTTTTCCATCGTATTCTACATGATCAACCTCATAGCTCATAGTAAAAGCCATAAAAAAAACCGACCACCCCTATACCCATACAGGCCAAATATAGCGGACATGATCTTCGCCTGGGAATTGGTCTAGTCCGTGTTGTCTCCCTTGCACCAAAGCGTATAGATGGGACTGTGGTTTGGCTGGCGCGATTATCCGGGCAAATTGACCTTGAGCAGCCATTTTGTTAGCGTTTTGTTAGCGTCCTGCATACGGAGGACGATTTCACTGATCATTGTGTTGTTTTCTGAGCTGGGGAACATTCTCTGTCGCAGTTTATAACGGAACTTTTTTCCTTTCGGTGTCCGCTGAGATGAATAATGTGACGAAACTCTGCACGATTCATCGCCTGCATGTATACCCGTCACACGTAGACTGTAATCGAGGGAGTGTGCTGTGTTGTGTTCAAGCGGACGCATAAATTTGTGTGATATCAGACAGGAAACGTGAAAATTGATATTCTTTCACAGATTTCGAAGTGTATACAGTTCTGGTGAGCTGAACGCAGCCTTTATGAGCAGCGATTGAACGATGATGTAGGCCACCGAACAGGTTTTGTGGAATCAACATTCTGTAACACTCCCCCTTGACTGGAGGGATTTTATCGGACATCTGCAGTACGGAACGCTATTTGTTGCATACATTCGCTTATCGTGGCAGTCCGTATAATTTGTCAATTTTTGTGTTTGGTTTCGTGAGAGAGGACGACATTGGTTTTCATTAGTGCAAAACTCCCGCTCCCCGATCCGCACCACAACAGTGAAAGCTGGTGGATGAAATTCTACTCCACGGGAACGGTTGGTGATACCCATATTTTTTTAGCATACGAATGCATCGTGATGAAGGCTTCATGGTGTGTTATACCCACCTAGGAAAAAAACAGCCCCAGATCATCTGGACTAAACTCTTTTATCAGGTAAGCTAGACTTTAGTACTATACTTGGGTTGAAACCCATGCAGACAACCTATTCAAATTTCAATGCATTGGCAACATAGCGTCGCACGAAATATACGCGCCCCTGTTGACCAGGATTTTTTTATACTCCTACAACAACAGACAATTTGAAGACAATTTTCTAGCGGGGTGTTTTCTTGAACATAATTGCTGTAATATACTCTTCTTTTTGTGGACGCTAAATATAGGGGAGAAAATGGCAACATTGTGACCAAACCATAACAGTTGACAGCTGTAAAAATAGATACCGTGGCATAAATTAGAGAGAGCATTTCAGTACACCTCAAAAAAATGAAACCTGGACGGGTATCCTTCATCTCGAGGGGACGCAAGTTCGATTCTTGCTTTCATTATGTGAGTATGTATTGGACATGTGATCTTTAAATTTTATTATCCTCAATACAACTAAACGGTATAGTTCAACCCCACCCCAGCCCCCTTTATTAGCAATGCATCACCAAAAAATAAACAATCCCTGCCCGATATCAAACAGTTCTTGTGAGAACTAATCTCTTATATATATATACACAGAATTTTTTCTGTCCCCCATTAATTAATCCGAACGATAACGGACTCACATTTATTAAGAATTTTAGCCATTTTAAACCCATAAGATTATGGTATAGTAGTGAGAAAAACACCGTACACTGGGAAATAAATCGGTTTTCCTGACTAAAAAAACATCCAGACTAGAGCTGACAATGTTATAATATTACTGTGAAAATTCCAACGAATTTATCGAACTAAAAGTTTGAAAAAAATAAAACTTTGGAAAAAAATAAAACACAACATTTTTTTAGCAGATACCATAATCTTGCACTCACTCACACCCACAGGCCGATTCACAGCCGCCATCTTGTCCCACCACCCACACACACATACCGCCATCTTGTCCCACCACCCACAGGCTGCCATCTTGTCCCACCACCCACAAGCCGTGTAGACTATAAATAACGTGTGGTATATTGACATTTATTCACAAAATACAATTATGAGTTCAAGAAGACGACCCTTGTTTACCCACCACGCTGCGAGAGATACAAGACATGATGCTGCTGCTACAGAACACAGAGAGATGGTTAGCAGTGAAGAGGTTGGAGGAATAACGATAACCACAAGTTTTCAGAGGGTTCTTGAAGACGAAACCACGTTAATACGCAGTACAGAAGAACTTACGGGAGAACTCCGGCGAAATATACGAGCAGAAGAGGATAGACGATTGCAAAGACTAAGTCAACAACAGGACGAGGAAATCAACAGGATGGAGGCCATTGAAGAAGGAGAAAACGAGATTGAAAAAAAAGGGGAAAATTGGAGTGGGGGGGACAAGGGGAGGGGGGGAGTGAAATGGAATAGTCAAAAAAAATTTTTTTAACATTTAATAAAAAAGGAAAAAAAGATTCATGGAGCCAAAAAAAATCTTTTTCATTTTCTATGTTTTTTTAACAATTAAAAATTGAAATTATGGAAAAAAAAGGGTTAAAAGGGGAAATTGGAGGGGGGACAAGGGGTAAGCAAGGTTGATGGAATAGCCCCAATTTTTTCTTTAAAAATGGACCCATGGGGTCGAGTGAGGTATCAAATTGAAGGTTAGGTGAAGGGGCATGTAATGGGTTGGGTGTAGGATTGAACTATCGGCATTGTGCGCATGCGCGGTGGCCGAAAGGTATGGAAATAAACGTTTTGGAGCTAGGGGATAGCCAAAATTTTTTTTTTTAAAAAATGGACCAATGGGGTCGAGTGAGGTATCAAATTGAAGGTTAGGTGAAGGAGCATCTAATGGGCTGGGTGTGGGGTTGAATTAGGGTGATTCTGCGCATGCGCGGCGGCCGAAGGGTATGAAAATAGCCTTTTTGGAGCTAGGAGAGCCCCTAATGGTCCAATGGGGTCGAGTGAGGTATCAAATTGAAGGTTAGGTGAAGGGGCATCTGATGGACTGGGTGTGGGGTTGAATTAGGGTGATTCTGCGCATGCGCGGCGGCCAAAGGGTATGAAAATAGCCTTTTTGGAGCTAGGAGAGCCCCTAATGATGCAATGGGGTCGAGTGAGGTATCAAATTGAAGCATTCATGAAGGGGCATATAGACCAGATGTAGCTCTACGGGTGTAGTCCGTGATACGTACTATTCTGATGGGTTAGTCCAAAAAAAGGGAGCAACAACAACAACAACAACAACACAGATTACAGATCAATCCTTTTTCCAGGTCACGCCCGATTCACGCAGACCGGAAGTGACGTCATACACCTGCGCACAACCGTGATGGAAAAAAAAATGGATATGACCTTGAACTGATCACGTGACCTCCCCGTGATGACAAATACCCAGAACCAAGTGAGTACATGCATCCCATAGTCCCAGGTCACGCCCGATTCACGCAGACCGGAAGTGACGTCATACACCTGCGCACAACCGTGATGGAAAAAACCCAGAACCAAGTCAGTACATCCCACAGCCGCCATCTTGTCCCACCACCCACACCCGCCATCTTGTCCCACCACCCACAGCCGCCATCTTGTCCCACCACCCACAGCCGCCATCTTGTCCCACCACCCACAGCCGCCATCTTGTTCCACCACCCACAGCCGCCATCTTGTCCCACCACCCACACCCGCCATCTTGTCCCACCACCCACAGCCGCCATCTTGTCCCCCCACCCACAGCCGCCATCTTGTCCCACCACCCACACGCCGCCATCTTGTCCCACCACCCACAGCCGCCATCTTGTCCCACCACCCACACCCGCCATCTTGTCCCACCACCCACACCCGCCATCTTGTCCCACCACCCACAGCCGCCATCTTGTCCCACCACCCACAGCCGCCATCTTGTCCCACCACCCACACCCGCCATCTTGTCCCACCACCCACAGCCGCCATCTTGTCCCACCACCCACAGCCGCCATCTTGTCCCACCACCCACAGCCGCCATCTTGTCCCACCACCCACAGCCGCCATCTTGTCCCACCACCCACAGCCGCCATCTTGTCCCACCACCCACAGCCGCCATCTTGTCCCACCACCCACAGCCGCCATCTTGTCCCACCACCCACAGCCGCCATCTTGTCCCACCACCCACACGCCGCCATCTTGTCCCACCACCCACAGCCGCCATCTTGTCCCACCACCCACAGCCGCCATCTTGTCCCACCACCCACAGCCGCCATCTTGTCCCACCACCCACAGCCGCCATCTTGTCCCACCACCCACCATCCACGCATGCGCACACCACCCAAGGTTCTGCGCATGCGCAGTGAAGCGCTACTTTATCGATTTGCTCCTTGTATACTACTCTTATGCCATTTAGGATCATGTATCCTTATACCTAGGTCTACATGTAGAGTACATGTAACATTTAGAGCTTGTTGAAGGCTGTGATTGGATTATGCGGTTTAGGATCATGTATCCTTATACCTCAATCTAATTCAAATTAAATCCTAACTGCTTCCCCATCTGGATATGTCGCTTGCAGGATTTAACCGGCTTGCAGTAACGCGCGTGTTGACCAATCCCGAAAGGTTTTCATAGTTCTTTGAAGGGAACGTAATGACAAGTGCTTTCTGGTTGGCTCAGCCGAAGCACACGCCAAGCTGTGGGGGTATCTTCTGGTTTCTTTTTTATCCACTCTTAGATTACAATATAAAGAACACATTTATTACCAAATCAAGCACCCACATTCGGTTTACTAATTATTATCCCTCTCGACATATGATTACAAATGAATAACAAGGCAGTAACAAGAAAAACTACACTGCCATTGGCTCCATTGCCACAGTGTTGACCCACTGGGAATGAAGTCTACCGGAGATGGCTCCATTCCCATCTCCTACCGACAACCACACCCCCACCTGGGCCAAGGACCTACCCGGGTGAGCACCAAGTTGAGTGGGAGACAGACCCAGTCCAGTCCCCTGCCTGATGACCGGCACATCCGGGTAGGGGTGACAAAGAAGCCAATGCAGAGATGCAGAGATATGCAATGAAGTACTGAGATGTTTGCATGTATATTTTAATCCATACGCTCAAAAACTGAAGTCTGGCATTAGAATTTGAGCCAACATAGTCAACAGAGAGGGTTTACAGGTCTTGCTAACTGAGGCTAAAGCTATGACACACTCACACTGATGAAACGTAGGATTTTGAACAGAAGTTTTAGTGTCATTCACTAGTTCTCTATGCTCAGAAACAGCTTGTGTCACTTATATCCCTACTATCCGGAAACACTGAGAGTAGGGACGCAAGTGACACAAGCTGTTTATGAGTGTATGGAACTAGAGTGTAACCCTGGAATGACTAAAACTTCTGCTAAAAATCCTATGTTTGAAATTGGTAATCATCCCCCAATTCTCATGATACATGTATATATTCATCATGTTGAACATCAACATCTTCATCCATGTCAGTGAACACAGTGCAAAATGCCTCAATGACACGGCATGATGTGCTGTAAATCATGATTGCACACTTATCTATGACATCGTCAATAGTTGAAATCATGTGACTTTTGTCTAAAAGATCAAGTATCATGGCGTCACTTAACCCATGAATCAGTGAGGGCGCAGTGTAGAGAGCATGTTCAGAAAGTACTTCTCTGTCCATATCAACTGAGTTGAACCAGTGCCACGTGTAACTCGTGCCTTTGAGTCACGGAAACTTTCCTCCGTTGAACCTCCTCTTCTTCTTCATCATCTTCCTTGGAAAGAAAGCGTTCATATAGATTTTCGTCACCTTTGCAACTGCCACACTCGCAAGCATTAGCACAAATGTTGCAGCACAAGTGTGACTTTTCAATGGGTTTCTTGTCTCCATGGAAATCCTCTAAAAGGATATCCCTATTGCACTGTACTTTCTGGTGTTGATTTGGGCCACTTTGGGAAAAATTCGATAGAATAAATGGTCTTTTAAACTTCATGAGACTACAGTCCAAATTTCTTAACTGTTTACCATGGTAGAGCAGAATGGCATGAGACTGATCCATCTCGCCCTGCTCTTCCGATCTGTTGCAAATAGTCATCAACTGTTCCAGGTGGTCCATAATGCACTATCTGTGAACATCTAATATCAATGCCCAACCCGAGAATTTTTGTGGCAAAAACCACAACCAGCTTGGCACGGCTGTCCATCAGACGTTCAACTATGCCATTTTTATACGCCCGCCCAAAAGGCGGTCGTATTATGGGATGGCGGATTCCGTCCGTCTGTCCGTCTGTCCGGTTCTCGTGTCCGGTCTATATCTGGGACAGTTTTCTATCCACAGCTCCAATTTTTGATGAGTGGATACCCTACGGGGAGACGATGTGTCGCGTACCAAAATGAAGGTCGAGGTCACAGGTCAAAGGTCACTGGCCTAAAAAACAGGAAATCACTGAAGTGTTCGTGTCCGGTCTATATCTGTGAACGTTTTCTATCCACAGTTGCAATTTTTTGTAAGTGGATATGCCAGGTGGAGACGATGTGTCGCGTACCAAAATTAAGGTCGAGGTCAGAGGTCAAAGGTCATTGTTGTCAAAAATCAGGAAATCATTGATCGTTGACAGTTTTCTATCTACAGTTCTAATTTTTGGTGAGTGGATGCCCTAGGGGGGAACGATGTGTTGCATATTAAATGTAGGTCAAGGTCAGAGGTCAAAGGTCAGTGTGATCGAAAAATCAGGAAATCGTTAAAAATTTCTTATTTTTTGTGAGTGGATTCAATAGATGGAAATGAAGTGATGCATACCAAAAATTAGGTCAAGGTCAAAGGTCACTGACCCCAAAATTAGGAAATTATTAAAAATAACATTTTTTGTGTCAGTAGATACATTAAGGACACACTATGTGTCACATACCAAAATGTAGGTCAAGGTCAAGGTCACGGTGACCCCAAAATCGTGAAATTGTTAAAAATCATGATTTTTTGTGTCCATTGAGAAATTGAGGGGAGACGGTTTGTCATGTACCAAAATTTAGGCCAAGGTCAAAGGTCAAGGTCACTGTGACCCCAAAATCAAGAAATCATTAAAAGTCACATTTTCATATGCCTGTCGAAGACAAGGTCCTGTAATGCGATGTTGCGTTCTGTCCATTCATCCATTAACATTTGTTGTCCATGCGATAGCTCTAGTTTCAAGGTATGGATTGGTACCAAACTTTGAGTATACCTTACTCGCATGGCAAAGTGGAACCATACATATGAGATCAATTTGTCAAAGTTCTAGGTCGCAGTCCCCCAAAACTGAGTCAAGCTTAGCTGACTAAATGTGTTGGAATATTGTTGGAATATTCAAAAGTCTTTCCCCTGCATTTATATGATATTGTCCTGTGGAGTTGTCTCCCATGTTTGAAAAGCTTCATTTAGTTAAACTGTTGTGAAATAAAAACCATACATTTACTAATTTAACGGGCAAAGGAGTCCTTTATGAACTTCACACCTGTTTATTAACTCAAGAACAAAGGTTTACTTCATCACTTTCTTCTTCCTTCATGAAAAATTCTCTCGTCTGAAAGGAATCCATTTGCAGGAAAACTGCTATTTTCTTGTGTTTGACTATTGTCGATTTCAGTGTGGGATATGTGAGCTCTCAGCTCTTGCTTCAAGATCAACCAGTTACCAAGAGTTAAGCTCATTTTAGTTTATCATTCAATGTAAAGTAAGATGTGATATATGTTACATTTTCATAAGCAAAAAATTGTAGACCTTTCTCTGGATTGCTAGATCAATTGGAATCAAGGCTATTAAACAACCTTGAAATTTGAACCAATGTAATCCCAGATATACGGGCGTATATTGAAGCCCCTTGGGCTCTTGTTAACATCAGCTGTGGTCTTGGAATGAACCATGTCAAACAGCCGTTTATCAATGTCAACAGGGTTCTTACCAAGCTGTTCTTCAAGATAACCATACAGTTTTGCACAGTCCGGAATGCTGCGGCAATAAACAATGGTTTTTGGAAAGCTAGTTCCTAGTTGCTGGATCCCAGTTACAAGCCATTCCATGGCCGTTTCATCTGTACCCACTCGTCGTACATCAATCCTGATATTTGGCCGATCAGGCGATTCAACATACTCGTATGGATCTCTCATTGCCAGAAGCTGCTTTACTGTTGAGAGTGTTGTCTTGCTGGCTGTCGCAGTCAGGCAAAGGAGTGGGGCCTCTGGAAATTTAGCCCGGAGATCGCCAACTTTTGAAAAAAAACTTCTGAAAGCTGGTTTACTGCTTGCAGCAAGTCCCCTGTAATATGTAAGAGTACACATAATAGTATGGCATTGATGTTCAGGCTCTTATATTCAAACTAGTCTTTTGAATCACTCATTAAGGTAACAAGATGTAAATATTTAGAAATGTGCCCTATAGTCACTGAGATGCACTTGATTGGAACCATCTTCACAATATCAAGGTTTCTTTTTTAGTCAAAAGGCAAAACCTTGACCTTGTTTCAGTATTTTCCGCAATTCGAGTGGCCTGGCTTGCGGGATATTTGATGATACAATGAAAACGTATATATTTTCCATAAATTAGGAAAATTAATAAATGTAATTATTTTTCTTTAATCAATCTTATTTCTTTCTATATTTTTCCTTTGTATTTATTATTTTCCATAACTTATTGAAAATGTACTTCCACCAAATATCGCACAAGCCAGGTAACTGTAATGTTTTTTAATCTTGTTAGTCACCATGGTTGCGGTAAACAAGTGATCTGATTGGTCAGATCATACAGAGGATGTTGCTTTGCTGATTGGCTCAAAAATACATAACATTACCCATGAACACGATTCGTTCTCATGCATGTCATGTGTACCAGGAATATGTAGGATAGAGAATGAGATAAAGCTGGTCCTAGCAAGGAAAGATTGATTGACAATTCCTCGCCCCCCCCCCCCCCCCATTCCTTGGTTCCTTACTGTGGCTGGTAAGTATGGAAAGCGACAATATGAACATTCTGATGTCAATGCTATACATCTGTATAGATTGTATATACCATTTATGCCATGTAGAAAGTGGGTAAAAGTTATATTATGGGTCCGAAATTAATTGGATATAGAATGCTCGAGACATGGTTTTGAATATAATCCATAAAGTCATGATCAATATTTCACATACCAAGATGCAGCAGTGTGTACTTCATCAAATACCAGACACGAAACACTTCGCTGATACACTTCTGATTTTAGCAAAGCACTGATGTACTCCGAATCCAAAAATCGTTCAGGATTTCCAATCAGGTACCTAAAGGGGACAAAGAAGTAGTTTGAATATGCTAAAACCAATAAGCAATCATGGCAAATTATGCAGTCATGCATTTTTAAACTGCCTGTTTATTCAAATATGCCCGAACACTATGAACAAATAACACACAACTATTTAATATTTGGATGGATATCGGCCACGGCTTTATTCCATATTACAACAACTCTAGTGACGAGATCCCTACGGACATGCTGAAACGCCAACCTTTCGGTGTCCGGACGAATCAACTATCTTATAAACCACAACCGCTCCCTGTGAAAGTTACCAGGCAAGACCCACGTGATCCCCATGGAATTCATAGGCAATTATATTAAAGCCATATATGCTCCCTGTGTAATACCGCACCAGGCAAGCCCCACATTTGATCCCTATGGAAACATAGGCAATTTTATTAAAACCATATATGCTCCCTGTGAAATACGGCACCAGGCAAGCCCCACATCGGATCCCTATGGAAACATAGGCGAATTTATTAAAACCATATGCTCCCTGTGTAATACCACACCAGGCAAGCCCCATATCAGATCCCTATGGAAACATAGG
>JAVTVY010036829.1:0-16993 GCA_036873755.1 Hanleya hanleyi | reverse complement strand
ATCAGTTTTGAAAAAAGTCGTGTCAGCAGTCACTCATCTGCCACAAGTCCGTTTTGATTCCAGGCTATATAAAACGTGACGGCCGTGTTTAATCACATCGCAATCATTTTGCAATACAGAAAAGTCAACCAATTGTCCAGAACAAAATTCCTGACATGGAGAACCACGCCAAATTGTATGCTGGTCTTGAAAAAGCAGAATCATCCTTTCAGAGAGCCTGTGAGCAGATCGTCTTTCTCAACAAACGGCTAGAAGAGTTACAGCAGCGTTACGACAAGGCAAAGAGAGGGCCGTAAATCATTCCGTTACAACCTCCGCCTACAAATAACAGCTGGGGAAGGCCTCCGGAATACGTTCTATGAATACGCCTGCAACAAAGCTGACCTGGTGACAAGTCTTCGGTGTACGCTGTATGGACCAGAAGCTGTGGATGACATGCTTGAGGAGATGGAAATGGACGAGGAAAATGTCTGATCATTGAAATCTTATGATTTTGAAAGAAAACAAAAGGCTCTTTCAGAGCCACTCACTTTCTCCCGAAAGAGGACTTCAAACTAAGCACACAATTAATATATAGCATTTATACATAAATTGCCCATGCCGAACGGCTTCCCGTTCTCGTTATACATTATTTCAATCTACCACACTCACTCTTTCATTCACGGAAAGAGAAAAGAAATAAAGCTGGAGCAGTTATCAAAACAACCATGGAAACCGAGATAAACGATAGTGGTAATAATTCTACGTCATATAGACTTAATGCACATGCAAGACAGATATCGCAAATCTTCCAAATTCTACGTAACTTTCAGAGCGATTTGTGTATGGAAGATGGAGTCACAGAGCGCAAAGTTTGAGACACTCTTGATTGGGTGATATTTTCTTTTGAGATAGATCGGGCCAATAGTTTTATTTGTCGTGCATTTAATAAATATGAAATAACTTGCTGAGTAATTATGTAATAACTTATCATATTCGATTTTACATGCGGAACTGCACAGACCGGTAGAGTCATATATAAATTGTAGCCACCGCAAGTTCGCGGTTTATGCGCAACTGCACAGACCGGAAGCCCATATAAATGTATCTACCGCAAGTTCTCCTTTCGGAGACGGTGAAACAAATTGCGCAATTATACTTGAAAACGTGTGCTTCGGATGCAGCCATATTGTAGTCTTTTACAAACCGAAAGCGTATTTGTGCTTATTACAGAAAATTCGTAGTTTCGATCTTGTTGTTATAGAGTATCCGCACATATAGCGCGAAATGATGCAAAAAAGCGAGAAATTGTAGCAAAGAACATAGCATCCATACGATTTTTCAAAATAATATGTTAGGGCGATTTGCCACAGTATATACCAACCTAATAAAGTGCCATTTGATAGAATTGTAAATTATTTGTTTAATGATTCTCCTCTGTCACTCACAATAATCAGATCGTGATTAGCCCTTTGTCTCATGATCACAAGTTAATGATTACAATCATCTCATCATTATGTGCAGGGGTTAAGGCGTATACCGTCTCAATGCTGTCCGAACATAAGCTAGACATATACTTGTCACACTGTTGAGGTTTCCGACTCATCAGTTTTGAAAAAGTCGTGTCAGCAGTCACTCATCTGCCACAAGTCAGTTTTGATTCCAGGCTATATAAACCGTGACGGCCGTGTTTAATCATATCGCAATCATTTTGCAATACAGAAAAGTCAACCAATTGTCCAGAACAAAATCCCTGACATGGAGAACCACGCCAAATTGTATGCTGGTCTTGAAAAAGCAGAATTATCCTTTCAGAGAGCCTGTGAGCAGATCGTCTTTCTCAACAAACGGCTAGAAGAGTTACAGCAGCGTTACGAAAAGGCAAATATTGAGGGCCGTAAATCATTCCGTTACAACCTCCGCCTACAAATAGCAGCTGGGGAAGGCCTCCGGAATACGTTCTATGAATACGAATGCAACAAAGCTGACCTGGTGACAAGTCTTCGGTGTACGCTGTATGGACCAGAAGCTGTGGATGACATGCTTGAGGAGATGGAAATGGACGAGGAAAATGTCTGATCATTGAAATCTTATGATTTTGAAAGAAAACAAAAGGCTCTTTTCAGAGCCATTCACTTTCTCCCGAAAGAGGACTTCAAACTAAGCACACAATTAATATATAGCATTTAACATAAATTGCCCATGCCGAACGGCTTCCCGTTCCCGTTATACATTATTTTAATCTACCACACTCACTCATTCATTCACGGAAAGAGGAAAGAAATAAAGCTTCAGCAGTTATCAAAACAATCATGGAAACCGAGATAAACGATAGTGGTAATAATTCTACGTCATATAGACTTAATGCACATGCAAGACAGATATCGCAAATCTTCCAAATTCTACGTAACTTTCAGAGCAATTTGTGTATGGAAGATGGAGTCTCGGAGCGCAAAGTTTGAGACAGTCTTGATTGGGTGATATTTTCGTTTGAGATAGATCGGACCAATAGTTTTATTTGTCGTGCATTTAATAAATATGAAATAACTTGCTGGGCAATTATGTAATAACTTATCATATTCGATTTTTTATGCGGAACTGCACAGACCGGTAGAGTCATATATAAATTGTAGCCACCGCAAGTTCGCGGTTTATGCGCAACTGCACAGACCGGAAGCCCATATAAATGTATATACCGCAAGTTCTCTTTGCGGAGATGGTGAAGCAAATTGCGCAATTATACTTGAAAACGTGTGCTTCGGATGCAGCCATATTGTAGTCTTTTACAAACCGAAAGCGTATTTGTGCTTATTACAGAAAATTCGTAGTTTCGGGCGTGTTGTTATAGAGTATCCGCACATATAGTGCGAACTGATGCAAAAAAGCGAGAAATTGTAGCAAAGAACATAGCATCCATACGATTTCTCAAAATAATATGTCAGGGCGATTTGCCACAGTATAAACCAACCTAATAAAGTGCCATTTGATAGAATTGTAAATTATTTATTTGATGATCCGCCTCTGTCACTCACAATAATCAGATCGTGATTAGCCCTTTGTCTCATGATCACAAGTTAATGATTACAATCATCCCGTCATTATGTGCAGGGGTTAAGGCGTATACTGTCTCAATGCTGTCCGAACATAAGCTAGGCATATACTTGTCACACTGTTGAGGTTTCCGACTCATCAGTTTTGAAAAAAGTCGTCTCAGCAGTCACTCATCTGCCACAAGTCAGTTTTGATTCCAGGCTATATAAACCGTGACGGCCGTGCTTAATCATATCGCAATCATTTTGCAATACAGAAAAGTCAACCAATTGTCCAGAACGAAATTCCTGACATGGAGAATCACGCCAAATTGTATGCTGGTCTTGAAAAAGCAGAATCATCCTTTCAGAGAGCCTGTGAGCAGATCGTCTTTCTCTTCAGATCAGTCTTCATTGAATCAGTTTTGATTCCAGGCTATATAAACCGTGACGGCCGTATTTAATCATATCGCAATCATTTTGCAATACAGAAAAGTCAACCAATTGTCCAGAACAAAATTCCTGACATGGAGAACCACGCCAAATTGTATGCTGGTCTTGAAAAGCAGAATCATCCTTTCAGAGAGCCTGTGAGCAGATCGTCTTTCTCAACAAACGGCTAGAAGAGTTACAGCAGCGTTACGACAAGGTAAATAGAGAGGGCCGTAAATCATTCCGTTACAACCTCCGCCTACAAATAGCAGCTGTGGAAGGCCTCCGGAATACGTTTTATGAATACGGCTGCAACAAAGCTGACCTGGTGACAAGTCTTCGGTGTACGCTGTATGGACCAGAAGCTGTGGGTGACATGCTTGAGGAGATGGAAATGGACGAGGAAAATGTCTGATCATTGAAATCTTATGATTTTGAAAGAAAACAAATGGCTCTTTTCAGAGCCACTCACTTTCTCCCGAAACAGGACTTCAAAGTAAGCACACAATTAATATATAACATTTATACATAAATTGCCCATGCCGAACGGCTTCCCGTTCTCATTATACATTATTTTAATCTACTACACTCACTCATTCATTCACGGTAAGAGGAAAGAAATAAAGCTTGAGCAGTTATCAAAACAACCATGGAAACCGAGATAAACGATAGTGGTAATAATTCTATGTCATATAGACTTAATGCACATGCAAGACAGATATCGCAAATCTTCCAAATTCTACGTAACTTTCAGAGCGATTTGTGTATGGAAGATGGAGTCACGGAGCGCAAAGTTTGAGACAGTCTTGATTGGGTGATATTTTCTTTTGAGATAGATCGGGCCAATAGTTTTATTTGTCGTGCATTTAATAAATATGAAATAACTTGCTGGGTAATTATGTAATAACTTATCATATTCGATTTTAAATGTGGAACTGCACAGACCGGTAGAGTCATATATAAATTGTAGCCACCGCAAGTTCGCGGTTTATGCGCAACTGCACAGACCGGAAGCCCATATAAATGTATCTACCGCAAGCTCTCCTTTCCGAGACGGTGAAACAAATTGCGCAATTATACTTGAAAACGTGTGCTTCGGATGCAGCCATATTGTAGTCTTTTACAAACCGAAAGCGTATTTGTGCTTATTACAGAAAATTCGTAGTTTCGATCGTGTTGTTATAGAGTATCCGCACATATAGCGCGAAATGATGCAAAAAAGCGGAAAATTGTAGCAAAGAACATAGCATCCATACGATTACTCAAAATAATATGTCAGGGCGATTTGCCACAGTATAAACCAACCTAATAAAGTGCCATTTGATAGAATTGAAAATTATTTGTTTAACGATTCTCCTCTGTCACTCACAATAATCAGATCGTGATTAGCCCTTTGTCTCATGATCACAAGTTAATGATTACACTCATCTCGTCATTATGTGCAGGGGATAAGCGTATACTGTCTCAATGCTGTCCGAACATAAGCTAGGCATATACTTGTCACACTGTTGAGGTTTCCGACTCATCAGTTTTGAAAAAAGTCGTGTCAGCAGTCACTCATCTGCCACAAGTCAGTTTTGATTCCAGGCTATATAAACCGTGACGGCCGTGTTTAATCATATCGCAATCATTTTGCAATACAGAAAGGTCAACCAATTGTCCAGAACAAAATTCCTGACATGGAGAACCACGCCAAATTGTATGCTGGTCTTGAAAAAGCAGAATCATCCTTTCAGAGAGCCTGTGAGCAGATCGTCTTTCTCAACAAACGGCTAGAAGAGTTACAGCAGCGTTACGACAAGGCAAATAGAGAGGGCCGTAAATCATTCCGTTACAACCTCCGCCTACAAATAGCAGCTGGGGAAGGCCTCCGGAATACGTTCTATAAATACGAATGCAACAAAGCTGACCTGGTGACAAGTCTTCGGTGTACGCTGTATGGACCAGAAGCTGTGGATGACATGCTTGAGGAGATGGAAATGAACGAGGAAAATGTCTGATCATTGAAATCTTATGATTTTGAAAGAAAACAAAAGGCTCTTTTCAGAGCCACTCACTTTCTCCCGAAAGAGGACTTCAAACTAAGCGCACAATTAATATATAACATTTATACATAAATTGCCCATGCCGAACGGCTTCCCGTTCTCATTATACATTATTTTAATCTACCACACTCACTCATTCATTCACGGAAAGAGGAAAGAAATAAAGCTTGAGCAGTTATCAAAACAACCATGGAAACCGAGATAAACGATAGTGGTAATAATTCTACGTCATATAGACGTAATGCACATGCAAGACAGATGTCGCAAATCTTCCAAATTCTACGTAACTTTCAGAGCGATTTGTGTATGGAAGATGGAGTCACGGAGCGCAAAATTTGAGACAGTCTTCATTGGGTGATATTTTCTTTTGAGATAGATCGGCCCAATAGTTTTATTTGTCGTGCATTTAATAAATATGAAATAACTTGCCGGGTAATTATGTAATAACTTATCATATTCGATTTTTTATGCGGAACTGCACAGACCGGTAGAGTCATATATAAATTGTAGCCACCGCAAGTTCGCGATTTATGCGCAACTGCACAGACCGTAAGCCAATATAAATGCATCTACCGCAAGTTCTCTTTTCGGAGACGGTGAAGCAAATTGCGCAATTATACTTGAAAACGTGTGCTTCGGATGCAGGCATATTGTAGTCTTTTACAAACCGAAAGCGTATTTGTGCTTATTACAGAAAATTCGTAGTTTCGGTCGTGTTGTTATAGAGTATCCGCACATATAGTGCGAAATGATGCAAAAAGCGAGAAATTGTAGCAAAATAATATGTCAGGGCGATTTGCCACAGTGTAAACCAACCAAATTAAGTGCCATTTGATAGAATTGTAAATTATTTGTTTAATGATTCTCCTCTGTCACTCACAATAATCAGATCGTGATTAGCCCTTTGTCTCATGATCACAAGTTAATGATTACACTCATCTCGTCATTATGTGCAGGGGTTAAGGCGTATACTGTCTCAACGCTGTCCGAACATCAACTAGGCATATACTTGTCACACTGTTGAGGTTTCCGACTCATCAGTTTTGAAAAAAGTCGTGTCAGCAGTCACTCATCTGGCACAAGTCAGTTTTGATTCCAGGCTATATAAACCGTGACGGCCGTGTTTAATTATATCGCAATCATTTTGCAATACAGAAAGGTCAACCAATTGTCCAGAACAAAATTCCTGACATGGAGAACCACGGCAAATTGTATGCTGGTCTTGAAAAAGCAGAATCATCCTTTCAGAGAGCCTGTGAGCAGATCGTCTTTCTCAACAAACGGCTAGAAGAGTTACAGCAGCGTTACGACAAGCCAAATAGAGAGGGCCGTAAATCATTCCGTTACAACCTCCGCCTACAAATAGCAGCTGGGGAAGGCCTCCGGAATACGTTCTATGAATACGCCTGCAACAAAGCTGACCTGGTGACAAGTCTTCGGTGTACGCTGTATGGACCAGAAGCTGTGGATGACATGCTTGAGGAGATGGAAATGGACGAGGAAATGTCTGATCATTGAAATCTTATGATTTTGAAAGAAAACAAAAGGCTCTTTTCAGAGCCACTCACTTTCTCCCGAAAGAGGACTTCAAACTAAGCACACAATTAATATATAGCATTTATACATAAATTGCTCATGCCGAACGGCTTCCCGTTCTCGTTATACATTATTTTAATCTACCACACTCACTCATTCATTCACGGAAAGAGGAAAGAAATAAAGCTTGAGCAGTTATCAAAACAACCATGGAAACCGAGATAAATGATAGTGGTAATAATTCTACGTCATTTAGACTTAATGCACATGCAAGACAGATATCGCAAATCTTCCAAATTCTACGTAACTTTCAGAGAGATTTGTGTATGGAAGATGGAGTCACGGAGCGCAAAGTTTGAGACAGTCTTGATTGGGTGATATTTTCTTTTGAGATAGATCGGGCCAATAGTTTTATTTGTTGTGCATTTAATAAATATGATATAACTTGCTGGGTAATTATGTAATAACTTATCATATTCGATTTTTTATGCGGAACTGCACAGACCGGTAGAGTCATATATAAATTGTAGCCACCGCAAGTTCGCGGTTTATGCGCAACTGCACAGACCGGAAGCCCATATAAATGTATCTACCGCAAGTTCTCCTTTCGGAGAGGGTGAAACAAATTGCGCAATTATACTTGAAAACGTGTGCTTCGGATGCAGCCATATTGTAGTCTTTTACAAACCGAAAGCGTATTTGCGCTTATTACAGAAAATTCGTAGTTTCGATCGTGTTGTTATAGAGTATCCGCACATATAGCGCGAAATGATGCAAAAAAGCGAGAAATTGTAGCAAAGAACATAGCATCCATACGATTTCTCAAAATAATATGTCAGGGCGATTTGCCACAGTATAAACCAACCTAATAAAGTGCCATTTGATAGAATTGTAAATTATTTGTTTAATGATTCTCCTCTGTCACTCACAATAATCAGATCGTGATTAGCCCTTTGTCTCATGATCACAAGTTAATGATTACAATCATCTCGTCATTATGTGCAGGGTTAAGGCGTATACTGTCTCAATGCTGTCCGAACATAAGCTAGGCATATACTTGTCACACTGTTAAGGTTTCCGACTCATCAGTTTTGAAAAAAGTCGTGTCAGCAGTCACTCATCTGCCATAAGTCAGTTTTGATTCCAGGCTATATAAACCGTGACGGCCGTATTTAATCATATCGCAATCATTTTGCAATACAGAAAAGTCAACCAATTGTCCAGAACAAAATTCCTGACATGGAGAACCACGCCAAATTGTATGCTGGTCTTGGAAAAGCAGAATCATCCTTTCAGAGAGCCTGTGAGCAGATCGTCTTTCTCAACAAACGGCTAGAAGAGTTACAGCAGCGTTACGACAAGGTAAATAGAGAGGGCCGTAAATCATTCCGTTACAACCTCCGCCTACAAATAGCAGCTGTAGAAGGCCTCCGGAATACGTTCTATGAATACGGCTGCAACAAAGCTGACCTGGTGACAAGTCTTCGGTGTACGCTGTATGGACCAGAAGCTGTGGGTGACATGCTTGAGGAGATGGAAATGGACGAGGAAAATGTCTGATCATTGAAATCTTATGATTTTGAAAGAAAACAAATGGCTCTTTTCAGAGCCACTCACTTTCTCCCGAAACAGGACTTCAAACTAAGCACACAATTAATATATAACATTTATACATAAATTGCCCATGCCGAACGGCTTCCCGTTCTCATTATACATTATTTTAATCTACTACACTCACTCATTCATTCACGGTAAGAGGAAAGAAATAAAGCTTGAGCAGTTATCAAAACAACCATGGAAATCGAGATAAACGATAGTGGTAATAATTCTATGTCATATAGACTTAATGCACATGCAAGACAGATATCGCAAATCTTCCAAATTCTACGTAACTTTCAGAGAGATTTGTGTATGGAAGATGGAGTCACGGAGCGCAAAGTTTGAGACAGTCTTGATTGGGTGATATTTTCTTTTGAGATAGATCGGGCCAATAGTTTTATTTGTCGTGCATTTAATAAATATGAAATAACTTGCTGGGTAATTATGTAATAACTTATCATATTCGATTTTAAATGTGGAACTGCACAGACCGGTAGAGTCATATATAAATTGTAGCCACCGCAAGTTCGCGGTTTATGCGCAACTGTACAGACCGGAAGCCCATATAAATGTATCTACCGCAAGTTCCCCTTTCGGAGACGGTGAAACAAATTGCGCAATTATACTTGAAAACGTGTGCTTCGGATGCAGCCATATTGTAGTCTTTTACAAACCGAAAGCGTATTTGTGCTTATTACAGAAAATTCGTAGTTTCGATCGTGTTGTTATAGAGTATCCGCACATATAGCGCGAAATGATGCAAAAAAGCGGAAAATTGTAGCAAAGAACATAGCATCCATACGATTACTCAAAATAATATGTCAGGGCGATTTGCCACAGTATAAACCAACCTAATAAAGTGCCATTTGATAGAATTGAAAATTATTTGTTTAACGATTCTCCTCTGTCACTCACAATAATCAGATCGTGATTAGCCCTTTGTCTCATGATCACAAGTTAATGATTACACTCATCTCGTCATTATGTGCAGGGGTTAAGCCGTATACTGTCTCAATGCTGTCCGAACATAAGCTAGGCATATACTTGTCACACTGTTGAGGTTTCCGACTCATCAGTTTTGAAAAAAAGTCGTGTCAGCAGTCACTCATCTGCCACAAGTCAGTTTTGATTCCAGGCTATATAAACCGTGACGGCTGTGTTTAATCATATCGCAATCATTTTGCAATACAGAAAAGTCAACCAATTGTCCAGAACAAAATTCCTGACATGGAGAACCACGCCAAATTGTATGCTGGTCTTGAAAAAGCAGAATCATCCTTTCAGAGAGCCTGTGAGCAGATCGTCTTTTCTCAACAAACGGCTAGAAGAGTTACAGCAGCGTTACGACAAGGCAAATAGAGAGGGCCGTAAATCATTCCGTTACAACCTCCGCCTACAAATAGCAGCTGGGGAAGGCCTCCGGAATACGTTCTATGAATACGAATGCAACAAAGCTGACGTGGTGACAAGTCTTCGGTGTACGCTGTATGGACCAGAAGCTGTGGGTGACATGCTTGAGGAGATGGAAATGAACGAGGAAAATGTCTGATCATTGAAATCTTATGATTTTGAAAGAAAACAAAAGGCTCTTTTCAGAGCCACTCACTTTCTCCCGAAAGAGGACTTCAAACTAAGCGCACAATTAATATATAACATTTATACATAAATTGCCCATGCCGAACGGCTTCCCGTTCTCATTATACATTATTTTAATCTACCACACTCACTCATTCATTCACGGAAAGAGGAAAGAAATAAAGCTTGAGCAGTTATCAAAACAACCATGGAAACCGAGATAAACGATAGTGGTAATAATTCTACGTCATATAGACGTAATGCACATGCAAGACAGATGTCGCAAATCTTCCAAATTCTACGTAACTTTCAGAGCGATTTGTGTATGGAAGATGGAGTCACGGAGCGCAAAATTTGAGACAGTCTTCATTGGGTGATATTTTCTTTTGAGATAGATCGGCCCAATAGTTTTATTTGTCGTGCATTTAATAAATATGAAATAACTTGCCGGGTAATTATGTAATAACTTATCATATTCGATTTTTTATGCGGAACTGCACAGACCGGTAGAGTCATATATAAATTGTAGCCACCGCAAGTTCGCGATTTATGCGCAACTGCACAGACCGTAAGCCAATATAAATGCATCTACCGCAAGTTCTCTTTTCGGAGACGGTGAAGCAAATTGCGCAATTATACTTGAAAACGTGTGCTTCGGATGCAGGCATATTGTAGTCTTTTACAAACCGAAAGCGTATTTGTGCTTATTACAGAAAATTCGTAGTTTCGGTCGTGTTGTTATAGAGTATCCGCACATATAGTGCGAAATGATGCAAAAAGCGAGAAATTGTAGCAAAATAATATGTCAGGGCGATTTGCCACAGTGTAAACCAACCAAATAAAGTGCCATTTGATAGAATTGTAAATTATTTGTTTAATGATTCTCCTCTGTCACTCACAATAATCAGATCGTGATTAGCCCTTTGTCTCATGATCACAAGTTAATGATTACACTCATCTCGTCATTATGTGCAGGGGTTAAGGCGTATACTGTCTCAATGCTGTCCGAACATAAGCTAGGCATATACTTGTCACACTGTTGAGGTTTCCGACTCATCAGTTTTGAAAAAGTCGTGTCAGCAGTCACTCATCTGCCACAAGTCAGTTTTGATTCCAGGGTATATAAACCGTGACGGCCGTGTTTAATTATATCACAATCATTTTGCAATACAGAAAAGTCAACCAATTGTCCAGAACAAAATTCCTGACATGGAGAACCACGCCAAATTGTATGCTGGTCTTGAAAAAGCAGAATCATCCTTTCAGAGAGCCTGTGAGCAGATCGTCTTTCTCAACGGCTAGAAGAGTTACAGCAGCGTTACGGCAAGGCAAATAGAGAGGGCCGTAAATCATTCCGTTACAACCCCCGCCTACAAATAGCAGCTGTGGAAGGCCTCTGGAATACGTTCTATGAAAACGCCTGCAACAAAGCTGACCTGGTGACAAGTCTTCGGTGTACGCTGTATGGACCAGAAGCTGTGGATGACATGCTTGAGGAGATGGAAATGGACGAGGAAAATGTCTGATCATTGAAATCTTATGATTTTGAAAAAAAACAAAAGGCTCTTTTCAGAGCCACTTACTTTCTTCCGAAAGAGGACTTCAAACTAAGCACACAATTAATATATAACATTTATACATAAATTGCCCATGCCGAACGGCTTCCCGTTCTCGTTATACATTATTTTAATCTACCACACTCACTCATTCATTCACGGAAAGCGGAAAGAAATAAAGCTTGAGCAGTTATCAAAACAACCATGGAAACCGAGATAAACGATAGTGGTAATAATTCTACGTCATATAGACTTAATGCACATGCAAGACAGATATCGCAAATCTTCCAAATTCTACGTCACTTTCAGAGAGATTTGTGTATGGAAGATGGAGTCACGGAGCGCAAAGTTTGAGACAGTCTTGATTGGGTGATATTTTCTTTTGAGATAGATCGGGCCAATAGTTTTATTTGTCGTGCATTTAATAAATATGAAATACCTTGCTGGGTAATTATGTAATAACTTATCGTATTCGATTTTTT
This sequence comes from Hanleya hanleyi, assembly GCA_036873755.1. NCBI lineage: Eukaryota > Metazoa > Mollusca > Polyplacophora > Lepidopleurida > Hanleyidae > Hanleya > Hanleya hanleyi. The sequence continues at coordinate 4,760 of JAVTVY010036829.1, read as the reverse complement.
ATGCGGAACTGCACAGACCGGCAGAGTCATATATAAATTGTAGCCACCGCAAGTTCGCGGTTTATGCGCAACTGCACAGACCGGAAGCCCATATAAATGTATCTACCGCAAGTTCTCCTTTCGGAGAGGGTGAAACAAATTGCGCAATTATACTTGAAAACGTGTGCTTCGGATGCAGCCATATTGTAGTCTTTTACAAACCGAAAGCGTATTTGCGCTTATTACAGAAAATTCGTAGTTTCGATCGTGTTGTTATAGAGTATCCGCACATATAGCGCGAAATGATGCAAAAAAGCGAGAAATTGTAGCAAAGAACATAGCATCCATACGATTTCTCAAAATAATATGTCAGGGCGATTTGCCACAGTATAAACCAACCTAATAAATTGCCATTTGATAGAATTGTAAATTATTTGTTTAATGATTCTCCTCTGTCACTCACAATAATCAGATCGTGATTAGCCCTTTGTCTCATGATCACAAGTTAATGATTACAATCATCTCGTTATTATGTGCAGGGGTTAAGCCGTATACTGTCTCAATGCTGTCCGAACATAAGCTAGGCATATACTTGTCACACTGTTGAGGTTTCCGACTCATCAGTTTTGAAAAAGTCGTGTCAGCAGTCACTCATCTGCCACAAGTCAGTTTTGATTCCAGGCTATATAAACCGTGACGGCCGTATTTAATCATATCGCAATCATTTTGCAATACAGAAAAGTCAACCAATTGTCCAGAACAAAATTCCTGACATGGAGAACCACGTCAAATTGTATGCTGGTCGTGAAAAAGCAGAATCACCCTTTCAGAGAGCCTGTGAGCAGATCGTCTTTCTCAACAAACGGCTAGAAGAGTTACAGCAGCGTTACGACAAGGTAAATAGAGAGGGCCGTAAATCATTCCGTTACAACCTCCGCCTACAAATAGCAGCTGTAGAAGGCCTCCGGAATACGTTCTATGAATACGGCTGCAACAAAGCTGACCTGGTGACAAGTCTTCGGTGTACGCTGTATGGACCAGAAGCTGTGGGTGACATGCTTGAGGAGATGGAAATGGACGAGGAAAATGTCTGATCATTGAAATCTTATGATTTTGAAAGAAAACAAATGGCTCTTTTCAGAGCCACTCACTTTCTCCCGAAACAGGACTTCAAACTAAGCACACAATTAATATATAACATTTATACATAAATTGCCCATGCCGAACGGCTTCCCGTTCTCATTATACATTATTTTAATCTACTACACTCACTCATTCATTCACGGTAAGAGGAAAGAAATAAAGCTTGAGCAGTTATCAAAACAACCATGGAAACCGAGAGAAACGATAGTGGTAATAATTCTATGTCATATAGACTTAATGCACATGCATGCAACACAGATATCGCAAATCTTCCAAATTCTACGTAACTTTCAGAGCGATTTGTGTATGGAAGATGGAGTCACGGAGCGCAAAGTTTGAGACAGTCTTGATTAGGTGATATTTTCTTTTGAGATAGATCGGGCCAATAGTTTTATTTGTCGTGCATTTAATAAATATGAAATAACTTGCTGGGTAATTATGTAATAACTTATCATATTCGATTTTAAATGTGGAACTGCACAGACCGATAGAGTCATATATAAATTGTAGCCACCGCAAGTTCGCGGTTTATGCGCAACTGTACAGACCGGAAGCCCATATAAATGTATCTACCGCAAGTTCCCCTTTCGGAGACGGTGAAACAAATTGCGCAATTATACTTGAAAACGTGTGCTTCGGATGCAGGCATATTGTAGTCTTTTACAAACCGAAAGCGTATTTGTGTTTATAACAGAAAATTCGTAGTTTCGGTCGTGTTGTTATAGAGTATCCGCACATATAGTGCGACAGGATGCAAAAAAGCGCGAAATTGTAGCAAAGAACATAGCATCCATACGATTTCTCAAAATAATATGTCAGGGCGATTTGCCACAGTATAAACCAACCTGGCATTTGATAGAATTGTAAATTATTTGTTTAATGATTCTCCTCTGTCACTCACAATAATCAGATCGTGATTAGCCCTTTGTCTCATGATCACAAGTTAATGATTACACTCATCTCGTCATTATGTGCAGGGGTTAAGGCGTATACTGTCTCAACGCTGTCCGAACATCAACTAGGCATATACTTGTCACACTGTTGAGGTTTCCGACTCATCAGTTTTGAAAAAAGTCGTGTCAGCAGTCACTCATCTGCCACAAGTCAGTTTTGATTCCAGGCTATATAAACCGTGACGGCCGTGTTTAATCAAATCGCAATCATTTTTGCAATACAGAAAAGTCAACCAATTGTCCAGAACAAAATTCCTGACATGGAGAACCACGCCAAATTGTATGCTGGTCTTGAAAAGCAGAATCATCCTTTCAGAGAGCCTGTGAGCAGATCGTCTTCCTCAACAAACGGCTAGAAGAGTTACAGCAGCGTTACGACAAGGCAAATCGAGAGGGCCGTAAATCATTCCGTTACAACCTCCGCCTACAAATAGCAGCTGGGGAAGGCCTCCGGAATACGTTCTATGAATACGCCTGCTACAAAGCTGACCTGGTGACAAGTCTTCGGTGTACGCTGTATGGACCAGAAGCTATGGATGACATGCTTGAGGAGATGGAAATGGACGAGGAAAATGTCTGATCATTGAAATCTTATGATTTTGAAAGAAAACAAAAGGCTCTTTTCAGAGCCACTTACTTTCTCCCGAAAGAGGACTTCAAAGTAAGCACACAATTAATATATAACATTTATACATAAATTGCCCATGCCGAACGGCTTCCCGTTCTCATTATACATTATTTTAATCTACTACACTCACTCATTCATTCACGGTAAGAGGAAAGAAATAAAGCTTGAGCAGTTATCAAAACAACCATGGAAACCGAGATAAACGATAGTGGTAATAATTCTATGTCATATAGACTTAATGCACATGCAAGACAGATATCGCAAATCTTCCAAATTCTACGTAACTTTCAGAGAGATTTGTGTATGGAAGATGGAGTCACGGAGCGCAAAGTTTGAGACAGTCTTGATTGGGTGATATTTTCTTTTGAGATAGATCGGGCCAATAGTTTTATTTGTCGTGCATTTAATAAATATGAAAATAACTTGCTGGGTAATTATGTAATAACTTATCATATTCGATTTTTTATGCGGAACTGCACAGACCGGTAGAGTCATATATAAATTGTAGCCACCGCAAGTTCGCGGTTTATGCGCAACTGCACAGACCGGAAGCCCATATAAATGTATCTACCGCACGTTCTCCTTTCGGAGACGGTGAAACAAATTGCGCAATTATACTTGAAAACGTGTGCTTCGGATGCAGGCATATTGTAGTCTTTTACAAACCGAAAGCGTATTTGTGCTTATTGCAGAAAATTCGTAGTTTCGATCGTGTTGTTATAGAGTAACCGCACATATAGCGCGAAATGATGCAAAAAAAGCGGGAAATTGTAGCAAAGAACATAGCATCCATACGATTTCTCAAAATAATATGTCAGGGCGATTTGCCACAGTATAAACCAACCTAATAAAGTGCCATTTGATAGAATTGAAAATTATTTGTTTAACGATTCTCCTCTGTCACTCACAATAATCAGATCGTGATTAGCCCTTTGTCTCATGATCACAAGTTAATGATTACACTCATCTCGTCATTATGTGCAGGGGTTAAGCCGTATACTGTCTCAATGCTGTCCGAACATAAGCTAGGCATATACTTGTCACACTGTTGAGGTTTCCGACTCATCAGTTTTGAAAAAAAGTCGTGTCAGCAGTCACTCATCTGCCACAAGTCAGTTTGATTCCAGGTTATATAAACCGTGACGGCCGTGTTTAATCATATCGCAATCATTTTGCAATACAGAAAAGTCAACCAATTGTCCAGAACAAAATTCCTGACATGGAGAACCACGCCAAATTGTATGCTGGTCTTGAAAAAGCAGAATCATCCTTTCAGAGAGCCTGTGAGCAGATCGTCTTTCTCAGCAAACGGCTAGAAGAGTTACAGCAGCGTTACGACAAGGCAAATCGAGAGGGCCGTAAATCATTCCGTTACAACCTCCGCCTACAAATAGCAGCTGGGGAAGGCCTCCGGAATACGTTCTATGAATACGAATGCAACAAAGCTGACCTGGTGACAAGTCTTCGGTGTACGCTGTATGGACCAGAAGCTGTGGATGACATGCTTGAGGAGATGGAAATGGACGAGGAAAATGTCTGATCATTGAAATCGTATGATTTTGAAAGAAAATAAAAGGCTCTTTGCAGAGCCACTCACTTTCTCCCGAAAGAGGACTTCAAACTAAGCACACAATTAATATATAGCATTTATACATAAATTGCCCATACCGAACGGCTTCCCGTTCTCGTTATAGATTATTTTAATCTACCACACTCACTCATTCATTCACGGAAAGAGGAAAGAAATAAAGCTTGAGCAGTTATCAAAACAACCATGGAAACCGAGATAAACGATAGTGGTAATAATTGTACGTCATATAGACTTAATGCACATGCAAGACAGATATCGCAAATCTTCCAAATTCTACGTAACTTTCAGAGAGATTTGTGTATGGAAGATGGAGTCACGGAGCGCAAAGTTTGAGACAGTCTTCATTGGGTGATATTTTCTTTTGAGATAGATCGGGCCAATAGTTTTATTTGTCGTGCATTTAATAAATATGAAATAACTTGCTGGGTAATTATGTAATAACTTATCATATTCGATTTTTATGCGG
>JAVTVY010036828.1:0-16105 GCA_036873755.1 Hanleya hanleyi | reverse complement strand
CTGATCGAAAAATCGACCAAAAAATGTCGTTTTTGAAAATGACGTCACTGTGACGTCATCAAGTCGGCCATCTTGGATTTTTTTTACATTTTGTGGTAGAGCTTGACCCAAGGGTATAGTGTGGTAAGTTTCAGCTCCCTAGCTCAAGGGGTCAGAAAAATAATTAGGGGGGGCCATTCCCCCCCAGGCCACGACAGGTCCCCAAAAGCCCAGGCCAGATAGGGTTAAACAGGCTATATACCAGCACATGCGCGTTGTTTAACCAGGAAGAACGATAGAATAATCTGTTATTGTCGGAGTCCACTCAGACAATAACAGACCACAAATGAAAATGTACTTGCGACTGTCTTAAAACTCCTTACATAACAGCGCATGAGCGTTGTTTAACCAGGAAGAACGATAGAATAATCCCTGTTATTGTCAGATGAGTTGCACAGACCAGCTGCGATTTCGAAGAAATATTCAATATTTATCATGGTTGCAATTTAGAAGAAATATTCCATATTTAGCATTTGTGCTAATTATACAATATATTTTCTTTCGGGAGAGGCAGTCCGACAATTTGCGTTTGCGAATTATCATGAATATTGAATATTTCTTCTGGATGCAATTTAGAAAGAAATATTCAATATTTAGTATTTGTGCTAATTATACAATATATTTCATTTGGGAACAGGCAAGTCAAAGTGCTAACTAGCAGTAATCCTAGAAATTATCTTCAAAGTAGCACACCCCTTTCTAAATATCACTGATTTTAGAAATTATTTGCGAAGTAGCAGATCTGCTAAATAGCCTATATACCAGCACATGCGCGTTGTTTAACCAGGAAGAACGATAGAATAATCTGTTATTGTCTGAGTGGAGTTGCACAGACCACAAATGAAAATGTACTTGCGACTGTCTTAAAACTCCTTACATAACAGCGCATGCGCGTTGTTTAACCAGGAAGAACGATAGAATAATCCCTGTTATTGTCAGAGGAGTTGCACAGACCAGCTGCGATTTCGAAGAAATATTCAATATTTATCATGGCTGCAATTTAGAAGAAATATTCAATATTTAGCATTTGTGCTAATTATACAATATATTTTCTTTCCGGAGAGGCAGTCCGACAATTTGCGTTTGCGAATTATCATGAATATTGAATATTTCTTCTGGCTGCAATTTAGAAAGAAATATTCAATATTTAGTATTTGTGCTAATTATACAATATATTTCATTTGGGAACAGGCAAGTCAAAGTGCTAACTAGCAGTAATCCTAGAAATTATCTTCAAAGTAGCACACCCCTTTCTAAATATCACTGATTTTAGAAATTATTTGCGAAGTAGCAGATCTGCTAAATAGCATGCGAGACAATAATAACCATTCCTGCACCTTAATGGTTTATTCGTCGCCGACAGCCGGGCAACGCTATACGGGACGGAAACGGTCGCAGTATTACAGCCGGCGGGGCGAGACAAGACACAGGCGGGCGAGCCATTTTCGTCGGGAAATATCGATAAACTGGGCCGGGCGCTTTGGGAGCAAGAAAGGTCGCAGACAGCTACACAGACGGCGTATAGCTGGCCAAAGACAAGTTACAGATACAGCTCACAGATCACACAAGAAAGATACAGAACACAGATTTCACAAGAGGAATATGTGTATTTATCACACATAACAAGCAAATCAAGACCCACAAATCATAAACAGTACAGTACAAGTCCAGACATACAGATCACAGATTATACAGTCAAGAAAGCTACAGACCACAGATCCCACCAGGCGGATATGCGTATTTATCACGCATAAAGGCACGGTGCAGGTGGGCTCACTTTTACCGATGTAAAAGCGGTAACAAGACATACAGATTCCAGTAGGATACGTGTATTTATCACACGTTAAAGAAGGCGAGCTTCGTTTTACCGATGTAAAAGTGGTAACAAGATTTACAGACTGTACAGTCAAGCCAAGGCACAGATTACAGCCAGTAAAGAACAGACAAGGTCAAAGACAAGATACAAGTTACAGACAGTAAAGAAAAGACAAGGCACAGCACAGACAGATTTCTCTTCCCGAGAAACGTTGATTAAACGGGAAATCTACAGACCTGCGACCGGGTCGCCAAAGGTCGCAGAAGGTCGCAAAAGGTCGCAGGGCTTGCGACCGGGTCGCAGAGGGTCGCAGAGGGTCGCCAACGACAGTCGACATACAGTAATGATGTTTCATCGGTACCAGATGAAATGGTAATACAATATATGCCCAAGTAATTGTCCTGACGGTCACGGAGAGTGAGTGGTGCGTGATTCTTACCTGAGAGATCGTCGTGAAGTTGTGTGTGTAGTCACAGGCGTGTCTATAGACGGGTCGCAGCAGCCGGAAGGTTGAGACGCCGGGCTATACTTACCTGTGCGGGAAGCAGACTGGTGAGCTGACAAGTTAGGGTCAGGCTCCGACGACTGGGGGTGAAGAACACGCCGGGTTGCCACGTCTCTGGAGAGAGCGTCACTGCCGTGACGTTCCAACGACTGGGTGTCGTATCTGGAGAGAGCGTTACCGCGTAACGTTCCAACGGGCCGTGACGTTTCAGCGACTTGGGGCCATATCTGGAGAGAGCGTCACTGCCGTGACGTTCCAACGCCTGAGGGTATATATATATATTGGGGGAGAACGTTACCGCCGTAACGTTCCAACGGGCCTTGACGTTTCAACGACTGGGTGTCGTATCTGGAGAGAGCGTTATATCCTTAACGTTCCGACGACGGGGTGCCATCCCTGGAGAGAGCGTTATATCCATAACGTTCCAACGACGGAAGAGAAGGGCCAGCAGCCAGGCCGCCCTTATCCCAGAAGAGAAGGGCCAGCAGCCAGGCCGCCCTTATCGCGCATAGACATAAAGCACTATATTAACTATAAAGTTATATGCATACACTCTCATATATATATTATTACCATATAACATCAAGCTTAAACTGCACACATTCTCTTCTATTATCCACATATACACCAGGGATACGTTTAACTCTATATGCACACACCAAGTGTACGTATCCGTGAACCTTATATGCACACACCAAGTGTACGTATCCGTGAACCTTATATGCACACCCCAAGTGGACGTATCCGTTAACTTTGTGTGCACATATCCTCTCACATCACGGGTATATATACATCAAGTTTATTTGCATACACTCCCCTAGAGTCTGTACATATATGTAAATATCTTAACGTTACATCTCCTTAGACATTCTGTCTAAGTCACGCGGTTCTACGCTATTATTTGTAACCGCGTATACTATTTGTGCAGAATATACCATAATAGACCTTTACATTAGCGTCAGTCATCCTTGTAGGGTTGTGATCATCTCTTCGAGCCCCGGATCTCCACTAGTGAAGGGGTTAACGACAGTGACGGCCAGAATGCCAGTGGGCAATCCCGGTTATTGATTCGTTTTCTCGTAAACACCACGACTGGTCCTGCTCGTACACGTTACACGGAGAAAACTGGTGGCAGCGGTGGGATCTGGCCTGATCTACAACAGAAGAGAACAACCGACTACTAGAGATGGACAACCACGTCCTGCTGACAACTCCATTACCCATGAGTTCCCTAGCAACACCGAGGCGTCCGGACATAGCGGGTCTACGAGCTATCCTACAGGGGAGGGAGCGATTGAGGACGGGGTTGTCTGGTTCAGCGACATCGGCGACGACAGAAGACGTGAGTCCGGTGGGGGTACCGTCCGAACTGTCAACGCCTGCCATCGTCGAGACTGAGACTTCGTCGACTATCCGAACGCTACTAGAGGGCCTCAAGAGCTTACAGGCAGAGATGCAGACGATGCGGGCGACCTTCAATCAGACGACGATGGGAGCCCCAGCGCACACGTCCACGCCCAGGGCCGAAGAGTGTACTACCAGAACCCCCAGAGACCAGCCTGTACGGGAACAGACGATTTGCGACCTCATCATATTGCGACCTTTGCGACCTAAATAACTAATCAAAATCTCCCACACAACACTTCGTTAACCATTTGACACCACTGTGCCAGCCCTGACACGCGACAGAAAAGTCAAAATTTTGGATAAAATAAGACGTCGAGAGACTGGGTTTAATCAGCAATTAGTTTTGCTTGATTAATTTAATTATACGGATTGACCGTGCTTTTTTTACGTTCATTGGGGTATGAACTGGAAAACCGCTGTGCAAACTTTGTATGATCCGCTACGCAGAATCATACAGTTTGCACAGCGGTTTTTAAGTTCATACCCCAATGAACGTAAAAAAAATCACAGTCAATCTTTAAATGTTGTCAGTTAAACTGGAGATATGTGGAATTATTCCAATAATATATGGAATAGCCTACTGGCTTTGACTTTTGAGATCAACATTTCTGCAGCTACATATGAAATAATTAACCTGTGGATAACTTTTTGTGAATCCTGATTTCACCAACAATTCTTTAGGAATTTCTGCCTTGGAAGTTTGGAAAGATGTTGGCCAGTATGCCAGTTGATTTATCTCCAATCTCTAATAACATGCTGTCCTTTGTCTGATTGGGCCTCTGCCCATTTACAAAACACTTGAGTATGGTTGGGTTTCATGCCATTCATCAACCAGTGAGAGCACTCAGAAAGTGCACCATATCATGTAATGTTCCAGCATTAGCCAATCTTGTATTCAGTAGACCAATTCCCCACAGTAAAACACACGGTCCAGGAGTATATATAGGACAGGATTGAATTGCCGGTGGTGTTTGGACAGGAAAAGTGTAGTCCATTTGTGGACATGATCACGTCCATGTGGGTAGGGTGATTTTGTGCCAGTGGGATACAGTGCATCTATTCGCTGTATTTCAAGTGTTATTGTTTGGCTGGAAGTGTCACTGGATATAGCTCTGGCCTTGGGCGAACACTTGACAGTGGTCGGGTTTCACGCCAATTACCAACCAATAAGATCACACGTAAGTAAGCATGACATAGCATACTTTTTAGCATTGCCAGTGGCAGTTTCTGTAGTAAAATTGTGCTTCGCAGTCTGTTCAAGTGTGCATCCATATCAACATGAAAACGTGTTAGCCATATATAGTGGTCACGGCATTTGGGGGGGAAAAATTCACCTTTTAGGTTTAAGTAGGATGCACATTCCTTAGTATTTGCCATTCTCAGAGCGAATGATTTCAAGCATTTGTAAACTAAATAAATTAATAGGCAGGTAGAATTCTTGGTGGGTGAATGTGTTTAGACACATTCTAGTGGCCGAATTCTGGCGGGCAGATAGGGGTTTCAGTTAGGAAAGTTTGTATATGAGATAGAACTCATTCGATGGGTGCTACCTCGACAAATTCCCGCGGGGCACCCGGCTATGTGACTGTCCAATCGATGTGTTTCCCGAGGGACGTGTAGTCTATGTGATTTCTGATTTTCACTCGATGTGTTTCCCGAGTGGGTGGGTGCCACCTTGAAGAATTCCCGCGGGGCATCCGGTTATGTGGCTGTCCATTCGATGTGTTTCCCGAGGGACATGTTGTCTACCCAGTCTGGATGTGGGTAGCGATAAGTATGTGCTGATCACCACTCTATGTTGTCACCCCTCCTCGGGTTTAGGAGTGTGAGTGCTACGGTATCTAATGAGATAGAACATGTATCATACTGGGGGGTTGCTGATGTGTCATTACATAGCAGACGGTCGGCACTAAAAGTATATATCAATCCGCTGGGATTTGGTACACTATACCATGTAAGCCATGTAAGTTAGGCAATAAAGCCGCGGCCGTCTTCATCCAAACGTCTAAATATGCTTTGATGTGAGTTTGTTTAATTAAGGGCAATATCACTAGAATAATACTGTTTATCCTTTAAAGATAAACCAATTTATTCTGTATTGCCCGCCAAGTTGGAGTTGTGAGATTCACTGGTAAGAGTAGCCTTGGTGTGATAGACTGCGCAGTTGTCATGTCGCCACATGATTGAATTGCATAGGCAATTGTTCCTGTTGGGGGGTCCTTGAATTCATCGGCCTCTCGCGTCAGGGTTTTGTGGAACACACACACGATTCATTTCGTCTTCACATTTCCCTGCCACCCACCCTTGACTCAGAAAATTAATTAGCTTCAAAGTTTTAGCTGAGAGTATTGTCTATTGCAGTTCAAATGCAGGCATAATGTGGGCCCAGCTGTCGTGGGTATCCTATATTGTGCAGAACATTAGCTGTGATGAACTATTCTGGTTTATGTATCTATCATATTTGTAGAATCGGTGTATGTCATGGCTCAAGAGAGTAGATGCTGCTGTTTTTCTCTTCTGTTATATTTTGTTCATTGTGGATAAACTTTTCGAACATAACATCATTAAATTCTACATCCGCTTTGTGGATGATACGCTTGTACTGGCCAAGCCTGAAAACTTCCAGAAAATTCGGGGCAAGTTCAACTCGTTCCATCGCCAATTAAAATTTACGTTTGAATCTTTTGAGAACAGTCCAGAAGTGCACTTCCTTAACATTAAGTTTAACAGTGATGGAACGTCTATACACAGGAAACAGACTCATACCGGACAGTACGTCCACTGTGATAGTTTTGGACCACGGAACAGGAAAATTACATGGGTGAGGGCTCTTGTTTCTCGAGCCTGGAAAATCTGTACCCCAGGCTTATTACTGAACAATGAACTTCTACAAATAAAGCAGTTCATGCTGTGGAATGGCTTTACGAAGCACACAGCACAACGTCTCGTTGAGAAATTTAAACCCAAACCTCGGAATAACCAACAACAGGATGAAACCGCCGACATTCCCAAAATCTGGATGAGATTACCTTACTTCATGTACTTCATCATCCGAACGCATGACACGATCATACGTAGAAACTTCTACTCATAGCCATGCGGTAACGGGTGATATCTGAGTGTAATAGGGCGTTTCCCAAATGATCACATCCGATTGGTCCCGTTAGCTCCGACATCGGCGCAATCACGTTCATAAAACGAAGACACACCTCCAGAAAGCGATCAATTGAAACGATCCTTTGGTGGGCCTCGGAGTGCCCTCATCACAAAATAAAAAGCATATCATTTTCCTGTGAACTGTCGCTAATTTTATTTTTTACAAATATGTTTGGCCGCTTGTAACATGATTTTTCTTAAGGAAAACAAAGAAGCATGCTCCATTAGAGTGAGAAATAAAATAGCTAATTCGCACAACTTCGGTTTGGTCTCCCACAGTCTTGCGCCTCGAGCATGTCGAGCGCTTAAGTGAAATTGACACGTCTCCTGTCTGAGATTTCCAGGTCAAAGTATTTGAATACGGACAATTTCATTGGCTCGTTTAAATGGAGCGAACATGGGACTTGATGCTTGGGAAAGCTGACATCGGGCGAAATACACGGAGAATGAAGACATTGAGCTAAGGGTAGTGTTAAGTGAAACGTGAAATGCCATTAGCAAGCTAAGATGCCTTACTTAGGACCGTATGGTGAAAAGATTGCACATAAATGCATATCTAAAACCAAACGTTTTCTAAAACGAAAGGACGTACGTTTCATAACACTCTGGCAAACGAAGAAAATACAGAAGTTCTATAATTTACAAATTCACCTGCCCGGCATGTGACAGCCAATATATCGGCAAAACGGATAGGTGTTTGAAACAACGTGCACGTGAACATTCCACAGGAAATAGTAACATTTGTAACCATATCAACAACTGTGAGGGATTTCAGACCTGGAGCCTGTTCAACCAACCAGATTCTCCCACTAACATTAGTAGAGCAGAAATGTCCGGACTAATGATTCAAGAAAACTGTGAAATAATAGACTCCTCTAGACAGTTCCGGATTATTGTGTTGTCTCATAGTACCGGGTTGTTGTTGCCTTAATGGTCTGGCTATCTTTACTGTGAACACTATTTAATACTGTCTGCCTGAATCTACAACATGAACACTATTCAATAATCTGTGACTTTTTGCCTCTCTAATAATGGTCTGGCTATCTTCACTGTGAACACTATTTAATGCTGTCTGCCTGAATCTACAACATGAACATTATTCAATAATCTGTGACTTTTTGCCGCTCTAATGCCCAAAGCTACTCATGAGTTATATGCTCACCATTTTGACCAAACATCTGATTGGCTGCCTTGATACTCACATTTGTGTACATACCTTGTTAAATACTGGAGTTGTCTCATTGTAAATATTCCTGATGGTGGCATAAATATAGGTTGAAATATTGAATCACAAGATGTCTTTTCTAAGTATATTAGGAGTTACTTTCCTCCTATATTATATCAAATTACTCAGTGGAACCACAGATATACCATGTAAGTTAACCAATAAAGTCGTGGCCGTCTTCATCCAAACCTCTAAATATGCTTTGGTGTGAGTTTGTTTAATTAAGGGCAATATCACTAGAATAAACACAACAGAGAAGCAAACTGACGAGATTATTACTTATATTTGTTTCATTTATTCAGCAGAAGTGTGGCATAAAACAGAAAATATCATATACCATACTGAGGGTAGACATAGAAAAGAAAACGCTTTCTACGACAAGAATGATATCTAGGGTGCATCGACAAACTGTTAGGAATCTGTTTAAAACTCTGCATTGTCATACATTCTCAGTCCATCGAGAATTGTTCAGCAGGTGAACTATCGTGCTCCGAAAGTTGCGAGAAATAAAGAACTGCTATAAAATACAGGTTTTATACTCGAGAAAGTATATTCGATGAACATAATCCTTCATCAATGAATCGAAATGGTCAGTTATCCTCCGTAATCATCCCCGGATCAATCCTCGTAATTCCATAAGGGGCACACAACTGCACACATCGGCGCTGTACATTGTTTGGTTGGCACACTCCTTCAATGTTAGGGTCTCCACTCCACGTTGGAAGTATTTGGTGGGGTCGTCAGGGTCCGGCTGGTTGAAACATTCTGAAATGAACATTCGGTATTCAGTGAATTAACTGCTCCCCCGTATTTGGATCATTATTTACATAACATGTACCGCCTCCTAAATCTGAAATCTTTTAACATGCCGAACGCATTGTACGTATAATGTTACCTTGGATGTGATATTTTCAGACATCATGACTTCATTTTTATGTAATTTAAAAAACTGGTTAAATGTACAAGCGTCTAGTCCGTGATTCAATATTCAGCCGTCGCCCATTGAAGAATTTCTGCGTCAATCATCCATAGTCCTAATTCATATAATAACATTAGCACCAAATTAACGATCAACAGTTTTCAATGATACCGGTAAGACATCATGATGTTTCAAAAATATCAAATCCGTATTAGTCCAGGAGCCAGGACCGGCGGAAAACACCCACTACACAGTTAGTTTGCCACTTCATGCTGCTTAGCGGATGTCTCTGGAACATTTCTAGCGCTGATGTACAGTTGATTTTTGATAGCAACAATGAATGTCGGCGTATTTTCAATAGGGGTGGGAGTGGTGGCGGCGGCGCATGAAACACAAATCTGTAAAATCTGCAGAATTGTTTTTCTCAGCTCCTACAGCCACGATTCCTCGCCAATAATTATTGACAGGAGACAGGTCTTTGCATTGCTGCTTAGCAAGTTCAATTTTATGTATATATAATGCTATGTCATGAAATAAAACACGAAATTGCATGGAATATTGTTTTTGTTTTCTGTTTCGAATGTAATTGTTCAATAATGTCTTTGAATGGACCACCAGGTTGCCAATGCAGTTGGAGCAGTTACTATCATCGATCTACTATTAACAAAAAACAAAAAAACAAACAGGGTTGACATTCCTCGAGTTAAACCTGCCTATAAACTATCCAGTTCGAATGGAGCGAAACCATCAAGATGTCACTCATCATCATCATCATCATCATCATCATCATCATCATCCGTGTCGCTTGATTGAACTTTGTTTGGGTTTCTCCATGGCTCGCCTTCCATGAAATTGCAGGCTTCTGTGCATGGCATTTCGTTGCTTTTGCAGGCACACATGTGGTTGCGTTGGCATGCAGATGCCTTACACCTACATGCTCTCAGCTCAACCAGTCCAACTGGAGCAGGGTTTTTAGATATTTGGGTGGATTGGAGATTTCCATCCTTGGTGGCACATCCATTACCGTCTGGCTCTGGTAAGCCTTGGTTGGCGAGCAGTGAGGCCTTCCAGATAAAGGACTGGTAGTTAGCTCGATGGATGCGCAGACGGGTACTGTCAGAAGTTAGTGGGAGGCATTCACTCTTCTGCCTTTTCTGTCAGAACATCCAATATCTGACTTCGTCTACTGTGTCATCAGCTCCCCGAGCTGTTCTGTAGAGGGAGCATACAAACCGCTCGCATGCAAGGTGTCCTCTGTCGGTGGGATGATATCTCCTAGCTGAGAAACTTGCTCTTGTAGGTCTTCATCTTTCTGGAGCTTCCTCAAGGCAGTTTTCTTCCCGATGCCACTGAAGGCACTCGTCGAATCACACGCAAACAACAAAACAAACCTGTGTGCATTTCTCTCAGAACGATGGTTTCAAAGAGCACCAGAAAAAACGGGAATCAGGCGATTAGTTGGTCCTGGTCGAAGGCTTCAAAGATGAAGATAGTGCCAACTGATCATAAGAGCTGCATGTGCATAATGCTTCATATGATCACGCGCAGGTTGTCGTGCAGTCACCAGACACAGACGTTGCCGTCATATGCATACATATGTACACCAGAATGATGTGCCACAAACTTTCGTTTCGTACCGGTGTGAAGCAAAGGCTACACTACACTCAAATCCAGGAAATAGTCTCTGCCATTGGTCCAGAAGTATGCAAAGCAATTCCATCCTTGCATGTTATCACAGGATGTGATTCGACGAGTGCCTTCACTCGCATCGGGAAGAAACTGCCCAGAAGGATGAAGACCTACAAATTCAAGTGTCTCAGCTAGAAGATATCATCCGACCGAGAGAGGACACGTCCTTGCATGCGAGCGGTTTGCATGCTCCCCCTACTCAACAGCTCGGGGAGCTGGTGACATAGCAGACGAAGTCAGATATTGGATGTTCTACCAGAAATGCCAGAAGAGTGAATGCCTCCCACCAACTTCTGACAGTAGCCGTCTGCTCATCCATCGAGCTAACTACCAGTCCTTTATCTGGAAGGTGTCACTGCTCGCCGACCAAGGGTCACCAGAGCCAGATGGTAATGGATGTGCCACCAAGGATGGAAATCTCCAACCCACCCTAATGTCTAAAGACCCTGCTCAAGTTTGACTGGTTGAGTTGACAGCATGTAGGTGTAAGGCATCTGCATGCCAACGCAGCCACATATGTGCCTGCAAAAGCAGCGAGATGCCATGCACATATGAAACCCAAACAAAGTTCAATCAAGCGACACAGAAGACGACGACGATGATGATGATGATGATGATGATGATTAATGACATCTTGGTGATTTCGCTCCATTCGAACTGGATAGTTTATAGGCATGCTGCTTAAATTTCTTAGAAACGACTGTTTGGTGTTGATAGATCTAGATTGTTACGTCTAAACGATAATAGAAAAACGCAACAGAAGGATTTTGTGTAGTCGAATATTAACAATCAAATATTTATTTACAATACTAAAATCATATACAAAATAAGTTAGGTCAATACAGTGTAACGGCAGAGAAACACACAGGACTCAGTCGTCTGGTTCGATGTCTTTATTGGCATTGGTAATTTCCAAGTGCATTCCAGAAAAACAATAAAAACCCTGCATGAAATATAAAAATAAGCAAATTTACATGTAGTTTAATCCGTAATTAAGCAGATGCAGTAATCACTTTACAAATTATTCAATTCGAGAGAGAAATCACAAATGATTCGATTAGCTCATGCGCATTGTCATAATTGTTTCAACATGACTAATTAATCTTCATATTTCCTAAATCACGTGACTCATGACACCCACATGTCACATTTACGACACATATTCAACTTAATCTCAGTCGGACACAAAATAATCAATTTCACACTAAGTCTGGCAAATGATATATTTTTGGCACATATCCTGTCCCCATTATATTAAGTCTCTGTTTTCTTATACAAACCTATTTACATGTAGCTCGAACATGACAAAGCAATTTAGCTCACCCCTATTCATTGGGCAACTATGCTATCACTGTGCCTCTGACCAGGCGTATACGATACAATACAATGCATGATCTGCGTAGCAAAGAAAACTGAATTAAGTATGTATTTAATTCAACACAGAAATTTTACAATTAATCTCATCAGTAATATCCAATACAGAACACCATTCAAGATATCAAATCCAAAGCACCATTTATAGATTTAGGAATCATTTATATCATTATTTCTTAGGTTACCATATACCATATCATTGGGAAAATAATAATGCGCTTGTAGAAATGCATAGCTGGCTGCAAGTGGTTTCCCTACAAATACACTGTGAAGACTACAAAAACTGGCATAAAACACAGTCAACCATTACAAGATTTCCTGCCGCCATGACGACGAAACAGAAAATACCAAATGTTTGCCCTACCTAGACGGCCAAGCACGACAGTCATCCGTGGCACATACACCGCGACACGCCAAGTATGGAACCGGCAACGAATGGCGGACTGAACAACACACTCCGGCCAGGTCATCAACGCACCAGACACTCCGTTTTTCTGGTGAAACCTGCACAAAAGTTGTGAATACGTTATGCCTCAAACCACGCGTTCTGCAGCCCACAAATGTGTACGTGTCGTTGCTCATGGCAACGCAACAGCTGTTCGCTTAAGGGGTCGACTCCACTTACCGGCCTACGGCCAAATGCCCTGCATAGACAAATCTATTATAATTACTCCTAACAATGAATAGGACTAAAATGAATGACATTTAATAGTACAATTCCTACCCGTCACAACAGCATATAAATAAGTATAAGTATATCTCTCCGTATTAACGTGCTAATTTCTATACAGTCCGTGCCAACGTGCCGTGCCAACGTGCAGAAATCGCGTTCCTGTATTTCTATAGTCCACAACGCTCAGCTGTTGTCCAGTTTCTGTCAGTACAATTACGTAGATAACACAGCAGTCCACACCGCTCAGCTGTTGTCCAGTTTCCGTCAGTACAATTACGTAGATAACACAGCGGTCAAACACACAAGAGTAATCCAACAGGAATACACATTCCAGCAGTCAATAATCTCCAGTAAAGGTAATGTCTAGTAACACGATCTTATGCAACCGTCTGAATCCCCTCCACGATCACTAAACTTTGAGCAATTTATACTTTATCGGGTATTCGAGATTATTCTATCAAATCAAGAAACTTCCACCGGTATAGCAATGCCGTAAGATTTAACCTAGATACGATTACGACTTCTAGAAAGCTCGAAAATGATTTACCCATATAACAGTATATACAAGCGTATAGATGTGTAGATGGCGTTGTGACCGTATTTCCAGTATCATCCGGGACCTCTCGCATTTCGGCCATTTTAATACGATAAATCGGTAACGATAGCTTCGAGAGAATTCTATAATGACTATCACTATCAATAGAAGGTCAACAAGTCCACCTCAGTTCTACTATTCTAGAACTATCTTCAGTGTCTAACTTTATACTGTAATACCATGACACTCTCTCTCGAAAAAGAAGAAACTTTCAAACTTGGAACTTTCTTGACAATTCAAAACATTATTACAAAACAAAATTTATATTACAACAGCAAAAATATTGACAAACATATGTACAATATATGCGAGACAAACAATCAGCGATCAAATTGTCCTTACCTTTATTTTATTGATTTCAATGTTGTATTCTTGTAACACCAAACTCTTTGATTTTTGTTTTTCATCTTACTTATGAAAACAAGTGGATTGTGATCACTGAATACAGTAATTGGCAACGATGAAGAAGTAACATAGACATCAAAATGTTGTAAAGCCAATATCATTGCCAAATATTCTTTCTCAGTTGTAGAAAAATTTCCATACCCAAGAAACGCATCAGCTGTCCCTTACATGTTGGTCTTGGAAATAGCGAAATAGCACTGATCTTAGCATCTACAGGCTTTACCTGACCCTGACCTACAACATAACCCAAGAATGTCACACGTGCATGTTCAAATTCACTTTTTCTAAGGTTGACTGTCAGCTTGGCGTCACTCGACTGATTGAACAGTGCGCGAATTCTCTGTAGATCTTCCCATGTATGGCTGTAGACAATGACGTCATCAATGTAAGTCTCACATCCTTCCAAACCGAAAGTAACACGGTTGATGAGACGATGGAACGTGGCTGGAGAATTTTTCATTCCAAATGGAATAACTTAGTACTGGAACAGACCCTCCGGATTGACGAATGCTGATATCTCCTTCACACCATCTGTCAGTGGAACTTGCCAAAATTCTTTCGGAATATCAAACTTTGACACGAACTTGGTACTTCCCACTTGATCAATGCAATCGTCAATGCGTGGAATAGGGAATGTGTCTGTTTTGGTCGATGTGTTTACCTTTCTGTAGTCAGTACACATCCTGTAACTGCCATCTGGCTTTGGAACGATGATACAAAGTGAACTCCAGTTAATATTACTTGGTTCAATGAAGTCATTGTCCAATAAATACTGAATCTCTTTTCGTCCCCCGCCGCAACGCGGCCGGGGACTTTAAAATGGTTCTTGCTTCTATGTGTCCGTGCATGCACGGACATGTCCGTGCAAATACTTCGTAAGCAATAACTTCTAAATGCTTTGTCGGATTCCTCCGAAATTTGGCATCTGCATACTTTGCGACAAGACGTCTCTTGGTATTATGTTTCAGCAAGATCCGCCTGTAGGTGGCGCCACTGGGGTCTTGCTTCTATGTGTCCGTGCATGCACGATGTCCGTGCGCAAATACTTCGTAAGCAATAACTTCTAAATGCTTTGTCGGATTCCTCCGAAATTTGGCATCTGCATTCTTTGCGACAAGACGTCTGTTGGTATTACGTTTCAGCAAGATCTGCCTCTAGGTGGCGCCACTGGGTCTTGTTCCAATCTTTAGTGCATGTCCGTGGATGTTCGTGCAAATGCTTCATAAGCGATAACTCCTAAATGCTTTGTCGGATTCCTCCAAAATTTGGCATCTACATTCTTTGCGACAAGACGTCTGTTGGTATTACGTTTCAGCAAGATCTGCCTGTAGGTGTCGCCACGTGCAAATACTGCGTAAGCGATAACTCCTAAATGCTTTGTCGGATTCCTCCGAAATTTGGCATCTGCATTCTTTGCGACAAGACGTCGCTGGTATTACGTTTCAGCAAGATCCGCCTGTAGGTGGCGCCACCGGGTCTTGTTCCAATCTTTAATGCATGTCCGTTCATGTTTGTTCGAATCCTTCGCGAGCGATAACTTTCGAACAATTTGTCGGATTTCTTCGAAATTTGGTAAATGCATTCCCTGCGACAAAACACCGTTGGTGATGCGTTTCAGCAAAATCCACCCGGAGGTGGCGCCACTAGAGTTCATTCCATTATTCCATGTTGCAAGTGATAACTTAGAAACACTTGGTCGAATTTCTTTGAAATATCCTACATATGTACCTTTCTGGGTAACATGAGAAACGCTGCGGCTCATCGGATTCTTCTCAAATTTGGCATGCATTTACCATGCCAGGAGCTGTTGCTTGGGATTGCCTTTCGCTCACTTGCACTCACAGGTGGCGCCACCTGGTGGCAACATCACAAATTCATTTCCGGGTAATAACTTGAGAACTGACCATCGGATTCTTCTCAAATTTTGTATGAATGTACCGTGACATAAGATGTCGCTTGATAATGCATTTCAATGACTTGCGCCTAGAGGTGGCGTCACCTGGTGTCAAAATCTAAATTTGGTTTCTGGGCAATAACTTGAGGACCCTCATCGGATTCTTCTCAAATTTGGTATGCAGATGTCCCCACGATAACATGTTCCTTGGGATTGTATTTTTCCCGCTTCTGCCTACAGGTGGCGTCTCCTGGTGGAAAAATTTGTTTCCGGGCAATAATTTGGCAACTGCTCATCAGATTATTTTCAAATTTTGTATTCATATGTGACCCGCCCCAAATAACATGAACACCGGTGGGCGTCTAGTACCGGCAATAACTTGAGGACCCCTCTTCAGAGTCTCAAAGT
>JAVTVY010036827.1:0-16927 GCA_036873755.1 Hanleya hanleyi | reverse complement strand
TACCACCGTTGGCCTCAGAATGAAGGCCAGTTCACTTCCGACATACAATTCTTGAGTCCGAGTGTATTACACAGCAAAGCAGCATGCAGGGAGAATATTTTTGTACTGAAACATGTTCACAGACAGGACACAAAATTTGTGTTTAAATCCATGACATGTAATGAATTTAAACATGTATGCATTTAAACATGTTAAAAAAAGTGGACAAATTTTGTGTCTAGTTTTCTGTTTAGGGTTATGTTTAACTGTGTCTAGATTCTAAACACAATATTCCTAAACATGTTCAGCTTTGTGATTAGGGTCTAATCACAATCTTCCTAAACATGTTTAGCTATGTGTTTAGGTGGGCTCTAAGCACAATATTTCTAAACGTGTTTAGCTTTGTGTTCATGGTCTAAACACAACATTCCTAAACATGTTTAGCTTTGTGTTTAGGATCTAAACACAATAATCCTAAACATGTTAGCATTGTGTTTAGGGTCTAAACACAATATTGCTAAACATGTTTAGCTTGTGTTTAGGCTCTAAATACAAACTTTCTAAACCTGTTTAGCTATGTGTTTATGGTCTAAGCACAATATTTCTAAACATGTTGGAATTTAAACGGACAAAATTTGTGTTTAGATTTATGTTTAGGATCTAAACGCCAAATTTACAGTGTGTCTTCTCCTTTATCCGTAAAATGGATAGTCCGTCTAATCAAAATATATGATATTATGTCGAGTATGTTTATTGTGTCTTTGTACATGTTTTTTGCATTATATTAACTGACTGTTCCCTTGATTACCTATAGACGGAATTTTCCGTTAAATTTAACGGATAATAAAATCCGTTGAATCCGTTAAAAAATAAGAATCCGTTACAATAACGGAATATTCCCTCGATTCCCTGGGGACGGACTTTTCCGTTAAATTTAACGGATAATAAAATCCGTTGAATCCGTTAAAAAATAAGAATCCGTTACAATAACGGAATATTCCCTTGTTTCCCTGGGAACGGACTTTTCCGTTAAATTTAACGGATAATAAAATCCGTTGAACCCGTTAAAAAATAAGAATCCGTTACAATAACGGAATATTCCCTTGATTCCCTGGGGACGGACTTTTCCGTTAAATTTAACGGATAATAAAATCCGTTGAATCCGTTAAAAAATAAGAATCCGTTACAATAACGGAATATTCCCTTGATTCCCTGGGGACGGATTTTTTCCGTTCGAGTAAACGGAATTTTATTTTGAGTGAAATGTGCGTCAAACAAGAAGGGGTTCCCACAAGAGAGAAGCGGCGAAACAAATTTTATTGACGACAGCATGACATTATGAGGTTCTTTATGTACAATCCTTGTCACTGACAAGCGTCCTTCTATCCAAATGATTTTCAAGTCTTTTCCTGGGCATATTATGTATCTCAGTTACACTTTGCTTTAGGGATTTGAACACCATAGAGATGTAGAATACATGACGTTCAAACGGAATCTAACCCCGCGTTATGCACAAATCCTTTTGCAGTCGTATCACCAGAGATCATCCGCGATACGATCATATATTCCGCCAGTGTAAATGTACGATTTTTTATAACTTAATTTGAGAAACGTAGAATCGAAGCATTTGTTGGTATAGCCTTATATAGGTGGTAATCGCCTCTGACAACTTTTCTCTCGTAATTCTGGAACTGCAAAAAGTAAACGGTTGGAACCTCTATATTTTGCGGTTGATCATATTTGGTTAAAAATATTCATAATCCTTTGTGCGAAGGATCATTTGTAAATGAAATTGATGCTGTTCGCATGGGTAACTGAAGAATAACAGCCATTTGGGGTCTCTATTGTTCTTAACGGTTTTGCCTGCACAAAAAAAATCGCCGGGACTAACTTGTTTCGCCCGTTGTACTGGTTATCCTTCGTATCCACTAGTTTCTATCGTGTAAAATATCGAGGAATCAAAATATATAAAAAAAAAACATCGCAACTAGTCCAAGTATTTTCCATTTCCTAGTTTACGTTCACCAAAATATATGGCGGGGAAAGTTTCAGCTCCCTAGCCATAAGGGTAACTAAAATATTCAGGGTGGGAAGGGGAATGGAACCATTGTCTAGATGCAGGCCGTGGTGCACCTAAACCGTCCTGACCTGATAGAGATAAGCTTTCTAAACATAAACGCTGACTAATTCAGCTTCACAATCCAAAAAGTTTTATATGGTTTACTCGGTTTACGTAAACCCAACCAAGATCAGGCTTGCGTCTTTCAGGTTAAGATTGGATCCGAAATTAATCGGATGAGACATAGACATTTCTTAACCATTAATTGAAGGACTGAACTATTAAACTCGTCTAAGACAACGATGACAAACATTTGCCTGTTCGCTGGGATGATCGTTAAAATCGTAATAGCCACAGCCTGTCGATTGTAATAGATGAGTGACTCCAACATCACAGACGTCATAGAGATTCAACACAGATTTTCTATTCTCGTAATAATAGTTCAGTGAATTACATCCGTTAGTTCTGGCACATATCTGACAACATTCTTTTGAAGACCTGACAACTGGTGTACTGACAATTTCCGTGCTCAATTCTACATCCCTGAATCGCTTCCCTACCTTGTTATGAGAGGTGTATATTCCATTCAAACAAAATGACATATCAAAACGACAAGAACAAGGTAAGAAAGAGCCTGAAGAGAGAACCTGTCAGCCTTCATACTCAGGACCTCCATGATTACTTATTGAAACGAAAATCTCCTAAATGGATTTCCCTCTCACCAGATTTCGGATTCTCAAGCCACAAAAAATTGCGGAGCGTTGTAATATTTCACGTGAACAATGAAACTGTTCTGGTATTTTCTCATATATCATGCACACAGTACCATTCAGACGAAACTAATTTAATACAATTTTTCGCTGGACTTCCGTGCAATATTGACAGATGCACGATGTTATTAATAGCTCATTCCAATGGATACACCATTCGATCAAATGGGTGCAGAGAAAAGTTATATAAATCTCTGAATTATTAAGTCTAATCATTATCTAAAAATAACATCGATTAAATATGACCATCGAGTATCAATCAATCTTCGAGAGCAGAACTCAATCAGTGTGAGGCACTTGGACACTTCACCTATAGCGGCCTGTTCTCCTGGATTCTTGTGAGCAAACATTGCTTCGGTGACCGGGCTACGAACTCAGTCTACACACTGAAGTTCTAGCACAATTGATCGATTTGGTTGTTAATTGATTGAAACTGAAGGAGAAAAGGGAATGATATACAAGCTATTCGATATGACATGCACTCTCAGAAATATTCAGGGAATAATCCTGAATAGATCAGGCTGCACATCCACAACTCAATTTCAGGGATTTTGCATGAAATGCAGGGATAATTTCCTGAAATTCAGGTTTTTCATCCCTGAATAAAAGCTAAATTACCTGAATTTTAGAGAATTTTACGTACCTGAATAGGGTCGGAAACTTACTAATCAGGGTGATAAATTTGCCTGAATTTCAGGGAAAATCCTCTCATTCAGGGATCTCTTTTCTGAAATTCAGGAAATTATCCCTGGATTTCAGGTAAAATCCCTGAAATTGAGTTGTGGATGTGCAGCCTGATCTATTCAGGATTATTCCCTGAATATTTCTGAGAGTGTGGTCTCTGATTCGCTGGGTATATCGTGTCCTATTTCTGTTTGTAGACTTCAGAGAAAGTAGTAACTATCACCCATCAGACCTGCCATGACTCCACGATCATTACACATAGTGTTCCACAGGCAAGGCGTATACTGGCCTTTTATTATTGAAGATGCTATATTAGCCATAATAACTTGTTATAGCCACATTTTCCCTCTTCTAAATGACATTCATGGATTGTATAAGGCCAGTTGACAAAATACGGATCCGACAGGATATGTGACTTAAGTACACCGATCTTTTATTAGCCCACCATCATCAGATGGTGGGCTGTTCAAATCACTTTTCGTCCGTGGTCCGTCGTCCGTCAGTCAGTCCGTCAGTCAGTCAGTCAGTCAGTCCGTCAGTCCGTCCGTAAACAATTCTTGTTACCGCGATTTCTCAGGAACTACTGCATGGATCTTTTTCAAATTTGGTACACAGGTTCCCCTTGGGGTCTAGTTGTGCAAGAAACCTTTTCTGGTCCGATTCGAAAATCCAATATGGCCACCAGGCGGCCATCTTGGATTTCCCCATGAAACCTTGTTACCGCGATTTCTCCGGAACTACTGCATGGATCTTTTGCAAATTTGGTACACAGGTTCCCCTTGGGGTCTAGTTGTGCAAGAAACCTTTTCTGGTCCGATTCGAAAATCCAATATGGCCACCAGGCAGCCATCTTGGATTTCCCCATGAAACCTTGTTACCGCGATTTCTCCGGAACTACTGCATGGATCTTTTCTAAATTTGGTACACAGGTTCCCCTTGGGGTCTAGTTGTGCAAGAAACCTTTTCTGGTCCGATTCGAAAATCCAATATGGCCACCAGGCAGCCATCTTGGATTTCCCCATGAAACCTTGTTACCGCGATTTCTCAGGAACTACTGCATGGATCTTTCTCAAATTTGGTACACAGGTTCCCCTTGGGGTCTAGTTGTGCAAGAAACCTTTTCTGATCCGATTCGAAAATCCAATATGGCCACCAGGCAGCCATCTTGGATTTCCCCATAAAAGCTTGTTACCGCGATTTCTCAGGAACTACTGCACGGATCTTTTTCAAATTTGGTACACAGGTTCCCCTCGGGGTCTAGTTGTGCAAGAAACCTTTTCTGGTCCGATTCGAAAATCCAATATGGCCACCAGGCAGCCATCTTGGATTTCTCCATGAAAACTTGTTACCGCGATTCCTCAGGAACTACTGAATGGATCTTTTTCAAATCTGGTAAACAGGTTCCCCTTGGGGTCTACTTGTGCAAGCAACCTTTTCTGGTCCGATTCGAAAATCCAATATGGCCACCAGGCAGCCATCTTGGATTTTCCCATAAAAGCTTGTTACCGCGATTTCTCAGGAACTACTGCATGGATCTTTTTCAAATTTGGTACACAGGTTCCCCTCAGGGTCTAGTTGTGCAAGAAACCTTTTCTGGTCCGATTCGAAAATCCAATATGGCCACCAGGCAGCCATCTTGGATTTCCCCATGAAACATTGTTACCGCGATTTCTCAGGAACTACTGCATGGATCTTTCTCAAATTTGGTACACAGGTGCCACATGGGGTCTAGTTGAGCAAGATACCCTTTCTCTTCCGATTTGAAAATCCAATATGGCCACCAGGCGGCCATCTTGGATTTCCCCATGAAACCTTGTTACCGCGATTTCTCCGGAACTACTGCATGGATCTTTTGCAAATTTGGTACACAGGTTCCCCTTGGGGTCTAGTTGTGCAACAAACCTTTTCTGGTCCGATTCGAAAATCCAATATGGCCACCAGGCAGCCATCTTGGATTTCCCCATGAAACCTTGTTACCGCGATTTCTCCGGAACTACTGCATGGATCTTTTCCAAATTTGGTACACAGGTTCCCCTTGGGGTCTAGTTGTGCAAGAAACCTTTTCTGGTCCGATTCGAAAATCCAATATGGCCACCAGGCAGCCATCTTGGATTTCCCCATGAAACCTTGTTACCGCGATTTCTCAGGAACTACTGCATGGATCTTTCTCAAATTTGGTACACAGGTTCCCCTTGGGGTCTAGTTGTGCAAGAAATCTTTTCTGGTCCGATTCGAAAATCCAATATGGCCACCAGTCAGCCATCTTGGATTTCCCCACAAAAGCTTGTTACCGCGATTTCTCAGGAACTACTGCATGGATCTTTTTCAAATTTGGTACACAGGTTCCCCTCGGGGTCTAGTTGTGCAAGAAACCTTTTCTGGTCCGATTCGAAAATCTAATATGGCCACCAGGCAGCCATCTTGGATTTCCCCATGAAAACTTGTTACCGCGATTCCTCAGGAACTACTGAGTGGATCTTTTTCAAATCTGGTAAACAGGTTCCCCTTGGGGTCTAGTTGTGCAAGAAATCTTTTCTGGTCCGATTCGAAAATCCAATATGGCCACCAGGCAGCCATCTTGGATTTTCCCATAATAGCTTGTTACCGCGATTTCTCAGGAACTACTGCATGGATCTTTTTCAAATTTGGTACACAGGTTCCCCTCAGTGTCTAGTTGTGCAAGAAACCTTTTCTTGTCCGATTCGAAAATCCAATATGGCCACCAGGCAGCCATCTTGGATTTCCCCATGAAACATTGTTACCGCGATTTCTCAGGAACTACTGCATGGATCTTTCTCAAATTTGGTACACAGGTGCCACATGGGGTCTAGTTGAGCAAGATACCCTTTCTCTTCCGATTCGAAAATCCAATATGGCCACCAGGCAGCCATCTTGGATTTCCAAATGAAACTTTTCTCAGTACTGCATGGATCTTTCTCAAATTAGGTTCACAGATTCTCCTTAGGGTCTAGTTTTGCAAGATACCTTTTTCGGTCCCAATCGAAGATCCAATATGGCCAGAAGGTGGCCATCTTGGATTTCCCCATGAAACCTTGTTATCACGATTTCTCAAGAACTACTGCATGGATCTTTCTCAAATTTGATACACGGGTTCGCCTTGGGGTCTAGTTGTGCAAGATGCCTTTCCTGGTCCAATTCAAAAATCCAATTTGGCCACCAAGCAGCCATCTTGGATTTCCCCAAGAAACTTTATCGTCATTTCTCAGGAAGTACTGCATGGATCTTTCTCAAACTTGGTACACAGGTTCACCTTATGATCTAGTTGTGCAAGATACCTTTTTCGGTTCAAATTGAAAATCCAATATGGCCACCAGGTTGTGCAAGATACATTTTCTGGTCCGATTCGAAAATCCAATATGGCCACCAGGCGCCCATCTTGGATTTCCCAATGAAACTTTGTTATCGTGATTTCTCAAGAAGTACTGCATGGATCTTCCTCAAATTTGGTACACAGATTCCCCTTGTGGCCCAGTTGTGCAAGATACCTTTTTTGGTCAGATTCGAAAATCCAATATGGTTGCCAGGTGGCCATCTTGAATTTCTCCTTGAAACACTGTTATCTTGAATTCTCGGAAAATATTTCATGGATCTTTCTGAAATTTGGTACACAGGTCCCAGATGGGGCCTAGTTTTGCAAAATAGCTTTATCGGTCCGATTCGAAAATCCAATTAATACGTTATTCCCGAGTTCTAACCTTGCATCACAAGAGTCGGTGGATCAAAAGGTGGGGCATATTCTATATAATGACTATAGAGAATATCCATATCTTCACCTTCCATATCAAGGAGTTCAAATAATTCGGAATTAAAATGTATTTAGTCCATGCAGTTGAAAGTGAACTGCCCCACCCTTTCATCTGCCGGCGGGTCAGCTACATGAGGGACGTCACTCTTGTGACACAATGTCACAACTCGACAACTGTAAACTACTGCATGTTTTGATCCATGGAAAATAATGAAGATCCAGACACTTTCAAATTCGAAGTTTCAACATTACTGCGCGGACCGGATGCCTTCAGTATTAAGTATTGTACCATCTTACTATTTTCGAGCATGTTATCTTAAAAGTATCTCAAACTAGTCCAGTAAACAGAACAGAATTAGCATTCGTTCCAAGTTATAAAATCTTAAATATGCCAAAGTGTCAAAGAGATTTTTCTTCGCTTCCAGTACCAAATGATGACACATGCAAAAAAAAAAAAAAATTAAAATACTACAAAACGAAGACGAAGGATCCTCCGTACATGTACATTCACTTTCAGGCTAACTTTGCTCATTTCTCTTGTACTATAACAACCGACATAAGTTCAGTTTCTAGAAATCTTGAAACTTCTGAAACTTAGAAAGATTACATCTTGGTGTTTTCCAGTGTCCCTTTTTCGAACTTTTTCGCTCAGATTCGAAATTCTGTAAACAAAATTACAACTCAATCGTCTTAGTAACAATGGACAAAAAGATCCTCTTGTCATTGGCTTACAATTATCGGACAATGGTGGGCGCCAAGATCCTTCAGGATCTCTCGTTAGTATTGCTTGCGAAACAAACTGTTCAGTCCAGATATCATCAGCGATTATTCTTGCCAGGAACGACTATGGTCAGCTTCATATTTGATCCGTATCTTGGATATTCAACAATATGGTAAGTTACGCACGATGTGCCTGCTGAAGTGGGCAGCACAACGCTGCAGTTAATCCGATTAACAATGAGCTACGTTTGTAGCATATACCGTCATAAACGTATTTGTACAAATTTTGAAGTTTCAGTGAAGCATAAAGATATACCACCAGGATGTTCAATTTTATACAGATCAACGAATAGTAATTATCCAACGTCAGATCACATTACCTTTGCCAAGTTCTACAGACTTTGAATAGATCCATCCCAAAAACCGGTGATAAGCCGTTCTGCTTGAATTTAACATAGGATTTAAAGGGCCAAACATCTCATTTTCAAATGAAATGGAACCAATAGGGTATTATCGTATGGGTCAATTTTTGCATATGCCATTCCTTCGTGTTGTATCTACAACATCAGGGCACAAACCAATCAATAGTAAAACTCCAAGGTCAGATCACGTTACCTTGCCAATTTCTACAGATCTGGATACATGCATCCCAAAAAACCGGTAATAAGCCGTTTTGCTTGAATTTAGCATAGGATTGAAAGGGCCAAATATCTCATTTTAAAATGAAATGGAACCAATAGGGTATTCTCGTATGGGGCAATTTTTGCATATGCCATTTCTTCGTGGTGTATCTACAACATCAGGGCACGGCACTTTCCACATTTTAAGAAAACAAATATTTAATAAACCCACTTCCCGTCCCGTACAGTCTTAAGGTAATGGACACGGTGCTCCACGCAGTGATGACTTTGACGCGCCCGTCTTGCTCTAACTCCTCTTTGAACCCGACGGTGACAACAACATTCACACGTCTACGTTACCGTGAGAACCGTCATATCCGCATCCTTAATTGGTGAACCGGTCTCAGTATCAGTATACCCTGTTATAAAGCCGCTGTCGAGTGGCTTGCATTGAATGACCAGAAATGCTTATATTAGGGCGAATAACGCTTTAGGTGTATGATAAATATATTTATTTTTGTCATGCTTGAATGAAATTCAGAACTAATACGATAAAGATCATTCGAGTATCAACGTGAAGAGACTATAGATGACGTCCTCCAGGTAAATGTCTAATTTGACGTTTGAACGAGCTTGCTAATGTATGTATTTGCTTACAGGAGTCATGTATGTCTTAAAAACAAATAAAAAATTACGTTTTTGGAAGAATTTTCCCAATGCTTCTATCATCTCCTGACCTTCGGAATGTCTTCGATGTGTTCAGCAGAGACGATATCACCTAATAGGCCGGAAGCCCATGCGAGATAAGGGGCCTAGAATTTGCCCCCGTTTGCACATCGAGCTGATCAATTTGCGAACCTGTAGTCCTCAAGAGTAGGGTATGTGGGTTAGCCCAGGGGTGGCAGGTCAGTAGGGTATGTGGGTTAGCCCAGGGGTGGCAGGTCAGTAGGGTATGTGGGTTAGCCCAGGGGTGGCAGGTCAGTAGGGTATGTGGGTTAGCCCAGGGGTGGCAGGTCAGTAGGGTATGTGGGTTAGCCCAGGGGTGGCAGGTCAGTAGGGTATGTGGGTTAGCCCAGGGGTGGCAGGTCAGTAGGGTATGTGGGTTAGCCCAGGGGTGGCAGGTCAGTAGGGTATGTGGGTTAGCCCAGGGGTGGCAGGTCGAACATTCGTGTGGCCATAAGGTAACGATACTAATTTTCCATAAATATAATGGGGGAAGGGGAACGTATAATCATTTGTTTATAATTGAAAGCATCAACACGATAGATGTTATTCACCAACATAAAGTTCATGCTTTCCACTAGAGAATAAAACTATTCCAACAAAATTAGAAAACATTTGACGTCACGATGACGTCATAATTACCCGTGTCTGTGATGGGAGGGGAAATTTGACTCTCACTAATCTATTTGACCTATACATAGCTTGCCAATGTTTACAATCGGGCCCAACTTCCGGAGTTGCGCGCACAGAATTCCGGGCAGAAAACTCTTCGAATAAAGGGAGACAACTCGATTAACCTGCAAATTAACAGGCAATGGCCTAAGACGGCTCACATTTCTAGTCGTGATTTAGCGTCATCTATCGTAAGAAATTTATTTCCGCGGTACATTAGTCAAAAAACGTATAGCATGCATTGTTTATAAAAAATATTGTTATGACAAATTCTCGGTAAATTGACATTATAGCAATCTTCAAACCTGGGCAAACAGGGCAGTAGGCACGGCCTACATTCCGCGAAAATATGACGGGGGATACGCCAGAGATGGTAACCAACACTTGATAACTCTGCCTGTATCTCTTCGATATTTTATTCTGTTTAGTTATTTTTAAACCTGTACAAATACCCGTTTCAAAAATATATCTTTTGCTACACATTTCTTTCACCTCACGACGAGAAGTTTGCCGTAAAAGATGCATGCTGTCGATTCGACGAGAATTTTTTTTGCGATACACCGACACAAAACGTTTTAATAACTTTCATTGAAAATGCATCCAAAAAATACAAATCTAAATAAATAGTTTTCATTTCGAGTATTATAGGATCATGAAAATATAAACGTTTATGTATATTCTTCGTTCTTCTTGTAACGTATGCAAGAAAAGTTAGCTTGTATTCGCCGCGAATTTTCCGCGATATACCGACACCAGGTTTCAATACCCGTCACTTACTATGAAAACGCAGCCATGAAATAAAAATCTAACTGCTTATTTTTCATCTCGAGTATTATAGGATCATGAAAATATAAATATTTTTGCTGTATCTATAGCTGTTTTCTTGTAATAATTATCGAAAAAGATGGTGTCAATTCGCCAAGAATTTTCCGCGATACCGACACTTGGTATTGATAACTTTACTTGAAAAGGCTTCCGTAAAATAAGAATCTAAATGCATAAATTTCTGTCTAGTATTATAGGATCATGAAATAAAATATCATTTTTGTTTCTTTAGCAGCTTCATTGTACTATTAATGGGAAAAGATGGTGCCGATTTGACACGAATTTTTCGCGATATTCCCGACAGTATAGGTTTTGATAACTTTCCTTTGCAAACGCATCGATAGAAAGAAAACCTAAATACATATTTTCATCTCAGTATTATAGGATCATGAAAATATTAATGCCATGAATTATTTTCATAAATAATATCATTATGTTCAGCTATTTCTTGCGATGTTTACTTGTACACGCGTATAACACGATTTGTCGAGATTTTTAACGAAATTCGCCAGGACAGGCTTCCATGTAAAAAGCTTAGGTTGGGATCATATATATATCCGGAGGCTAAAATGACACCTAAGACCTTGATTCAAAGCGATATTTGATGTATGTCACAGCTTTTAAAAAGTGGCATTGCAACACTAGATTGCTTTTGATCAAAGTGGCAAATGAACAGAAAATGACGATTTGGTCAGAACGTATACGAAAGTATTGTTTTGTAAAAACAATGGTACCTTACCATTAGTACAAATATTATTTCTAAATATATAGTCGCATTACCTTAACCCCATAAAGAAGATAAGGTATCTTGTAATAATGAAGTTCAAATTCAAACTTAGTTCCGTAGTCTTAAAATACACGGTAGCTTAAAACGTATCGGTATATGCCGTACTGAAAGCCTCAGTTTATTCACTGCTAAAATGTTCATTTGCTTATTATTTGTCATGAAAATATTATTATATACAAAAACGAATTTAAGCTTTGTGACAAATGAATCGTATCCATAAATTTCGTTTCAATATATGGCGCTAAACCACGACTATAAATGATAACGGTTTGGGACGACTGCCTATAAATCTGCATGTTAATCGAGTTGTCTCCCTTGAAAATTTCAATGTTTTGCCCCGAAGCTGATGCGCGCAGTCTGTTTACAATCAGCGATGACGTCACAGGAATTTCGTCTAAAAACAGAATGGAAAGAAATCATGAACAGAAACTTTCTGACATCATACTTTATCATACAGGGGTCATTTGGTTAATGATCATGAGTATGTCCAAAATACCACTCGAGAAGGGTATTGAAAAACTTGCGTTTTCGTACAATTTTGATCATTTCTTTACCATAAAGCGCAAGGAATTAAAAAAAAAATTGGAAAACTGTTTTTTCTCTCGGCAGAAATATTCGTTGGAGAAATGGTTAGAAATCTTGAAAATCAGCGTTATAATCGACCACAACTACCTTCCAAGAAACTGATGTCGTCGAAGCAGCTAAAGTAATTTCAAATCTAGCGTTTAGGCCACAGATCAGTCATTTATTTAGTATTTATTACAACTTGATTGTCCGATGTTTTATATTCAGAAACATGTGTAAAATACATGCACCAAACTCAGTGTAGATCTTTTGCATGGAAATCGCTAAAATTGGAAAATTGCAATCTAGCCAGAAAATCGAATCTTAGCCATCGGTTGTATTATGGTTTCAAGTGATGTCATGGCAAGTGTTATCATGCTGCACTATTCTATAGCCCCGTTCACATGCACACAATTTACTCACCTGTGTAAAAATACACATGTGTAAATTTACACATGTGCAAATATACTTTTGCACCTGCTATTGACCAGATGCAAATAAACTCAAAGTGCAAATATACATACATGTGTATTTCCGTTCACATGACAAGAAATACACAGGTGTATTTTTTTACATAGGGTGCAAATTTGCATACGTGAGTAAAAGTGTGCATGTGAACGGGCTATGATGAACAATGATCTTGACTTGAAAGATTATATCTACCAGACGCTGATCGTCCGTTTTTCTACTTTTATGACAATTATCAGCCTTGCTCAGAAAGCTCAACTGCTGTGCAATTTCACTTTGGTGACAATTTTCAAATCGGGCAGCCATTGTCAGTTCAGATGTATAGTATATCAAAGGTAGTTTAATATCCTCAAGTTACGACGATTCATCCCCAAAAAAGGGACACGCAGAAACGGAACTAAACTACCCAGAAACACAGAAGATCGCATGTGAGTGCGCAGTCAGAGAATTGCTACAAATGTATATCGGGAATCCGGATTAGCGTCTGTCACAGCTTGGGAGAGTCGCTCTACGTATGGAATTTCTTAAGAAACATTTGAACGTGTTAGATTGGCTTTTCTTGTTATCCCACTGTGGCATCATATTGTTATTGAAATATCTGTCCGTTATCAGACCGACTCAAACATATATGTTCTGCATTTATGTTTCCATTCAGGACTTGCAGTAATGGGTTTCCAATGTCAGACACGATAGAGCTCATATATGCGTGTAATGAAATAACACAAAGACGAGCATTTAGAAGTCCGCTTCTTCTCGTTCCCTGAAAGAGAGATATATATAAGCAATTTTGGAAAATTCCTGTATAATCGGCATCGTTCAACATTTCCGCCCCCATCAAATTTGAATGAAATCACCGCACGTCCATTTGTAATATGATATGTATCTCAGAATATAAGAAAAATTTAAATACTATTTATATGATTTCTTCATGAATATGCTCCACCGTTAATCCTTATGTTTTCTGGGTTATTAAATGAAGCAAATTTATTAAATGAAGTCAGTTCACTTAACGTTGCCCACACCAACCTATATTTTTTCTTTGTTTTACCTCATATTGCACAATTATGACTGCGACAACACACATTATTCAAAAAGTGAATTATTTTGATTTGCCAGCAGCGGACATCCTTAACTTTAACTGGCGCAAGGGATGTGGTTGCCAATTCTATCTTGTTAGCTAGGCCTATCGCTTTTAGGTGCATGTAGTGACGGAATTGCAACTGGGCCTATAAAATCTCGGTCTAGAAGCAGCTGTTCCACACTGTGAAACAACTCTACCGATTTTAATAAAGTTTTAACGAAGTTTTTTCACAGTAATGGAACGTACCGTCTCAAGCTTTGATTTATGTAAGAAATATGAGTATTGAAAATTACGGCTTCGTAAACTTGGAGGTCCTATATGATTTCAGCTTGTGGTTTATTTATGAAGAGAGAGAGTATTGATGTTATCGTCGCGTTCAGCAATATTTCAGCTATATAGCGACGATCAAACAAAAACAGTATTCTAGTGAATAACTTAATAATCCAACGCGTTAAAACATAGACACATTAGAATTTATGCAACAAACCTATTTCTATCAAATAACCTAAGACACAGTCCTCTCTCATCAGATCAAAAAGATCTTCTAAAGTATTTGCCCAATAAAAAGAATCTCTTACAATCTTAAAATCTATACAGTCGATAAGAATATGTTTAAATAATATCAAGTTACCGGTATCAGCCTGAGACACTAGGTCGAGGTACCAGTTAATCACAAATCTATCGATGACAAGGAAATAATCAATTTGAAATCTAACTTGAGGCCCATTCCTGTAACGGTATACCAAATTTTCTCAAACTGGACCACATGTAGAATGTCTAGACGCCACCGGAACACAATGCATTCATTTCCTGCTTGTTCATGAGATGTAAAACTTTCATTGCATAAGTAGACATTGGACAGAAAAGTTTAATGCATCGGTCATAACATTATTTCAACCATCTAGAAAAACTGAAGTCATACACGAAAAGTTGGAGGTTGAGTGACAGAAGACAACAACATCCGATAGTGATATCACTGATTCGTTAATTTCTGGCGCATAGCGGACCGACCTCGGTATCAGTATACCCTGTGATAAAGGGACTATTCAAGAAGATATATCGAATGACCAGAAATGCTTGTATCAGGGAGATTAACGCTTATTCAGGATAATGAAAAATATATTCATTTTAGGATTAAATGGAAATCGAGTTAATCCGGTAAAGGTCACTCGATGACGTCCACCAGCTAAATGTTTGATTTCACGTTTGAACGTACTTGCTACTGTTCAGGCTATAGTCATCTGAACAGCCAGAAACGTTTCGATCAAGCCATGACCAGGCGATGTAGAATCGGTCATACACGATTAACTCACAAACATTCACACAAAAAAGAGCCAATCCGAGGTGTATTCTAAGCCAGGAAGATCTCACAGTGAAACATATTCTTATCGACTGTATAGATTTTAGGATTGCCAGAGATTCTTTTTATCGAGCAACTACTTTAGAAGATGTTTTTAGTCGGGTGATCTTTTTGGTCGGGTGAGGGAGAACTGTGTCTTAGGTCATTTGAGAGAATCGGTTTTTGCATAAGTTTTAATATTTTAATGTGTTGGATTACTAGGTTATTAACTTGAATACTTGAATAGATCGTTTTTATTTTTTTGATCGTCGCTATATAGCTGAAATATTGCTGAACGCGATATTAAAACATTGACTCTCTCTCTCTCTCCTTGTGTAGGTTCCCTCTGGCAGGAGGCATACAAGTCTTAAAAACAAATCAATAATTGAGTTATTATTCCAATAGCCCCATCATCCACTGGGTGAAATGTACTGGTTTCCAAAAATGCGGATTCTTGGCGGAAACCAGTTGGAAACTGTAACACCCCATTTCCAGCCTGTTTCCGTGATGCGGAAACCAGTGGAAACAGGTGTTTTTGTTTCCGCCAAGAATCTGGTGCACGGAAACTGGACAGAAACCTGTTGTTAAGTTTCCGCCCAAATTACGCTTCACCGGAAACGGGTGGGAAACTGATGTTAGTTTCCGCTCTGTTTCCAATGCATCGGAAATGAAGCGGAAATGGACCGGAAACTGCTATCAAGTTTCTAGCCTGTTTCCGGTTGCGCAGAAACAGGTCGGAAACTGACATAGGTTTCCGCTAAGATTCCGGTGCACGGAGACTGGACGGAAAGCTGTCCTTAAATTTCCGCCCAGATTACGCTTCAGCGGAAACGGGTGGGAAACTGATGTTAGTTTCCGCTCTGTTTCCAATGCATCGGAAATGGAGCGGAAATGGACCGGAAACTGCTATCAAGTTTCTAGCCTGTTTCCGGTTGCGCAGAAACAGGTCGGAAACTGACATAGGTTTCCGCTAAGATTCCGGTGCACAGAGACTGGACGGAAAGCTGTCCCTAAATTTCCGCCCAGATTACGCTTCAGCGGAAACGGGTGGGAAACTGATGTTAGTTTCCGCTCTGTTTCCAATGCATTGGAAATGGACTGAAAACTGGTGCTGGAGTTTCAGACCTGTTTCCGCTCGAGCAGAAACAGCTCGGAAACCAACGCGAGTTTCGCCCATGTTTCCAATCCAGCGGAAATAGACTGGAAACTGCTATTCAAGTTTCCAGCCGGTTTCCGCTTGAGCAGAAGCAGATCAGAAACTGACCTAGGTTTCCGCCCAGATTCCGGTACATGGAAACTGGACAAAAACTGATGTCAGTTTCCGCTCTGTTTACAATGCAGCGGAAATGGACCGGAAACTGCTATTAAGTTTCTAGCCTGTTTCCGGTTGCGCAGAAACAGGTCGGAAACTGACATACGTTTCCGCTAAGATTCCGGTGCACGGAGACTGGACGGAAAGCTGTCCTTAAATTTACAACGAACAATATACCAAGAATTTCTACAAGAGTATCAGAGGAGCAGTTTTGAGCGCACGTCAATTAAGGAACTAGAGGTTCCGCTTTGACCCTTGGGTGGCCGCTCCGGCATGAAGCCTATGCTGGTTGTTTTCCCCCAACCTCCCACCTTGCGTTGAGTGGGCACATTATTTAAGGGAAAGTGCTATAAAATTAATGTAGAAATAAGTGTCAAGTAGTTCTCCTGATATCTTGCCAACAAGGTCTGCATATACATGTACAATTAGATGAATGGATGGACGGACAATGGACAAGGATAAATGTACGCACAAACCAAAATCTAATCAAATGAGGGAGCTATTCCAATGAACCTTCCAAGTTTGGTGAAATTCTGTTCAGTAGTTCTCAAGATATCT
>JAVTVY010036826.1:0-15993 GCA_036873755.1 Hanleya hanleyi | reverse complement strand
CATTGGTCACCTTCTCCACTGTCCACTTGGTGTTGGGGCGTTGTTGTTGGGCCCATTCCAAGGGATCCACGGTGTCCAGTTTCTCCAGCATCATCTCTAGCGACACTCGGTTAATGATGGTAAACGGTTGGTCAAATACCTGGATGTTTCTGCTCGGGTAAAAGTATCGGACTTGAACTGTCTCCTTATGCTGCAGCACATAACCAAACGCCAGATTCAATCTGAAGGCCGTAGTTTGGTCGCTGAAGATGGCTTCCACGTAGCTACACAGACGGGCGAGGTCGGTCAGTCGGAAGTTGTAGATATCTTGAATAGGGCGATGACGGTTGAAACATTGCCGTATCATGGACCAATGGCGCCGATAGATGTCATCACTGATGGCGCGTCCTGTAACAGACGTTAGGAACATTTATGGGCTCGTCCAGAAAAATCGCGTTGCCGCGACTCGAAACCGTAACGGTGGTATCCGGCCGGACATCCAGGCCTCTTCTGGAAACCGTGGCGTAGTGCCTCTCGTCATCGCATCACCAGCGGCGTTCGGCTCTGGGCTCATCTTCACTGGCCTGACCTTCCGGCGCCTTCAGTGGAAGTTGTCGCCCAAACCGTAGAGACGGGGCATGAATCAAACGCTGATGGCGTCTTAACTGACTGCGTCGTTTGAAGAGTTGACCACAATCCTTACAGTGTTCCGTCGCGCCCTCGTGGAATGAGCGTTCGTGGCGCAGTAAATGATACTTCGGATTAAATGACCGTGCGCAGGTTATACAAGTATACCGTGCATCTTTGTGGGTGGAGGCCTTGTGGCGGTGCAAGTCGTGCAGACGAGTAAACTGCTTCTGGCAAGTTGTGCAAGTGAACATCTTGGTGGTTGACAGAGTGTCTGACAAAACGGCCAGGCCGCTTCCCTTTTATAGCACGCTAGCTGGTGATCTATTTTTAGCACACTCAGTTCAACTATCCCCAAGTCGAGGGCCGAGCCGTGACATCTTCGGTAACCTCCGTGTCTCTTCGGGCACCTCCGTGACAACTTCGGTCACCTCCGTGTCTCTTCGGTCACTTCCGTAACTACCCGGCTGTTCCCGTGTAAACCCGGATGGATCTCCGTGTCTCTTCGGTGACCTCCGTGACATCTTCGGTCGCCTCCGTGTCTCTTCGGTCACCTCTGTACCGTCAACGATCAGCATGTAGACATATAGAGTATGTACGGCATGTTATGGTATTCATCAGTGCATGAGTGACACATTCAGCCGATGGGGGTGGTCGGTCAGCTTGATAACGAAAAACGTAACATTGGTCACCCTCTCTACGACCCATTGTGTGTTGGGGTGTTGTTGTTGGGCCCATTCCAAGGGATCCACGGTATCCAGTTTCTCCAGCATCGCCTCTAGCGACGCCCGGTTAATGATGGTAAACGGTTGGTCAAATACCCGGATGTTACTGCTCGGGTAAAAATATCGGGCTTGGTCTGTGTCTGTGTCTGATGACGGTAGAAACAGTGCCGGATCATGGGCCAATGGCGCCGATAAATGTCACTCACTGGATGGTGTTCGTGTAACAGATCGCTAGGAACATTTATGGGTTCGTCCACGAAGTGTACTTTGCCCTCCACGTCGTACAAAATCTGGCCCAAGGTCTTGTCGTCGGAATTTGACTGTTGAATTATGGCAACATCATCATCGGCCCTCGTGCGATGGGTGGGAGTTCCCCCTGTTTCGATATTGATGCCTATGGGCTCTTCTACCTGCAAACGTGGCTGCGGAACAGGGTGTCGTGTGCGTTGGTGTCGCAGCAACTGACTGGTCAGTTTGAAAAGCCGACCACATTCTTCGCATGGACGCCTGGGTACTTCATGGCGTGCACGTGTGTGGCGCTGTAAATGATCCGGGCGCTGAAACGACAGTGTACATATCGTACAGCTATACCGGGCGGTTCCTTCGTGCTTGGTAGCCCCATGGCGGCGCAAGTCGTGCAGACGAGTGAATGATTTCGAGCACGTAGTACAAGTGAACATCTTGGTGGTTGACAGAGTGTCTGATGAACGGCCAGGCCGCTTCCCTTTTACAACACGCTAGCTGGTATCATGTTCGGGCACCTCCGTGTCTCTTCGGTGATCTCCGTGACATCTTCGGTGACCTCCGTGTCTCTTCGGGCACCTCCGTGACATCTTCGGTGACCTCCGTAACATCTTCGGGCACCTCCGTGTCTCTTCGGCCACCTCCGTGTCTTTTCGGGAAGTGATCGAAGAGACTCGGAAGTGAACGACATTGTGGGAAAAACCCCACAGACAGGTCAGTACATGTGCTATCATGTTCACACTCCGTCACCGAAAAGACACGGACTGAAGATGGCGGACCTCGCCCGGCGTTGGTGGTGGTGGTGGTGGGAGCTCCCGTGTGGCAGAGCTCTTGGATCGGAGCGCTTGGAGCTCAAAGCGTGTGGAGCTCAGAGCTCGAAGTGGCATTTGCATGTGACCTCTGTGAGGTTACTTCCGCTTCCGTTCACGTGACCGGAACTGACCTTTGACCCCGGCGCGCGCTAACAATACCGGATAAAATTGCGTGCAAGTCGTATGTGCTGCAGCATAAGGACACAGACCAAGCCCGATATTTTTACCCGAGCAGTAACATCCGGGTATTTGACCAACCGTTTACCATCATTAACCGGGCATCGCTAGAGGCGATGCTGGAGAAACTGGACACCG
This sequence comes from Hanleya hanleyi, assembly GCA_036873755.1. Classification (NCBI taxonomy): domain Eukaryota; kingdom Metazoa; phylum Mollusca; class Polyplacophora; order Lepidopleurida; family Hanleyidae; genus Hanleya; species Hanleya hanleyi. Next base: position 13,292 of record JAVTVY010036826.1, on the reverse strand, counting down.
TGGAGCCCTTGGAATGGGCCCAACAACAACACCCCAACACACAATGGGTCGTAGAGAGGGTGACCAATGCCACGTTTTTCGTTACCAAGCTGACCGACCACCCCCATCGGCTGAATGCGTCACTCATGCACTGATGAATACCATAACATGCCGTACATACTCTATATGTCTACATGCTGATCGTTGACGGTACGGAGGTGACCGAAGAGACACGGAAGTGACCGGAGATGTCACGGAGGTCACCGAAGAGACACGGAGATCCATCCGGGTTTACACGGGAACAGCCGGGTAGTTACGGAGGTGATCGAAGAGACACGGAGGTGACTGAAGATGTCACGGAGGTGCCCGAAGAGACACGGAGGTTACCGAAGATGTCACGGCTCGGCCCTCGACTTGGGGATAGTTGAACTGAGTGTGCTAAAAATAGATCACCAGCTAGCGTGCTATAAAAAGGAAGCGGCCTGGCCGTTTCATCAGACACTCTGTCAACCACCAAGATGTTCACTTGCACAACTTGCCAGAAGCAGTTTACTCGTCTGCACGACTTGCACCGCCACAAGGCCTACACCCACAACGATGCACGGTATACTTGTATAACCTGCGCACGGTCATTTAATCGGAAGGATCATTTACTGCGCCACGAGCGCTCATTGCACGAGGGCGCGACGGAACACTGTAAGAATTGTGGTCAACTCTTCAAACGACGCAGTCAGTTAAGACGCCATCAGCGTTTGATTCATGCCCCGTCTCTACGGTTTGGGCGACAACTTTCCACTGAAGAGGAGCCGCGGAAGGTCAGACCCAGTGAAGATGAGCCCGGGGAGACGAACGCCACTGGTGATGCGATGACGGCGAGCCCGCCTATACCCACAGTTCAGAAGAGCCTGGATATCCAGCCGGACCCCACCGTTACGGTTTCGAGTCATACGCCTGACAACATCGAACATTTTCTGGACGAACCCATAAATGTTCCTAGCGATCTGCTGCAGGACGCCCATCGAGTGAGTGACATCTATCGGCGCCATTGGTCCATGATACGGCAATGTTTCAACCGTCATCGCCCTATTCAAGATATCTACAATTTCCGATTGACCGACCTCGCCCGTCTACGTAGCTACGTGGAAGCCATCTTCAACGACCAAACTACGGCCTTCAGATTGAATCTGGCGTTTGGTTATGTGCTGCAGCATAATGAGACAGTCCAAGTCCGATACTTTTACCTGAGCAGGAACATCCAGGTATTTGACCAACCGTTTACCATCATTAACCGAGTGTCGCTAGAGACGATGCTGGAGAAACTGGACACCGTGGATCCCTTGGAATGGGCCCAACAACAACGCCCCAACACCAAGTGGACAGTGGAGAAGGTGACCAATGTCACGTTTTTCGTTACCAAGCTGACCGACTACCCCATCGGCTGAATGCTTCACCCATGCACTGATGAATACCATAACATGCCGTACATACTCCATATGTCTACATGCTGATCGTTGACTTGAGCTCAGTAAACACTTGTACCTAATGTGACGGTGCGTTAAATAATAAAACATGGTGTTTGATATTTCAATTTGTTTTGCTGTGAACATACTAAACATGCCCAGGGCGGCTCCCCAGCCTGGGTATGATGTAACATTGGGGATAATAAACTGTATGAACATTGCTGAACTTGTTGTTATTCACGACAACGGCTATCCGATTGCACAATACAGAACATATATTGTATAATACAGGACATATATGGTACAATACAGGACAGATATGGTATAATACAGCACAGATTTGGTATAATACAGGACATATACCGTATAATACAGAACAGATTTGGTATAATACAGAACATATATTGTATAATACAGCACAGATTTGGTATAATACAGGACAGATACTGTATAATACAGCACAGATTTAGTATAATACAGAACATATATTGTATAATACAGGACAAATATGGTACAAAACAGGACAGATTTGGTATAATACAGGACAGATATTGTATAACACAGGACAGATATTGCATAATACAGCACAGATATGGTATAATTCAGGACAGATATGGTATAATACAGCACAGATATGATATAATAGAGGGCAAATATTGTATAATACAGCACAGATTTGGTATAATACAGGACATATATGGTACAATACAGGATAGATATGGTATAATGCAGCACAGATATGGTATAATAGAGGAGAAATATTGTATAATACAGAGCAGATATGGTATAATACAGGACATATATGATACAATAGAGGACAGATACTGTATAATACAAGACAGATTTGGTATAATACAGAACATATATTGCACTATACTGGACAGATATTGTATAATACAGGACAGATATTATATAATACAGCACAGATATGGTATAACACAGGACAGATATTGTATAATACAGCACAGATTTGGTATAATACAGCACAGATTTGGTATAATACAGGACAGATACTGCATAATACAGGGCAGATTTGGTATAATACAGGACATATATGGTATAATAGAGAACAAATATGGTACAATACAGGACAGATTTGGTATAATACAGGACAGATATTGTATAACATAGGACAGGTATGGTATAATACAGGACATATATGGTATAATGCAGGACAGATGTGGTATAACACAACACAGATGTGGTATAATGTGTGACAGATATGGATGGTCCATCTCTACACCAAATACCTTCCTTCCCTGCCCCAAAATGCCCATTTTCGCTACTACTCCTACTGATGACGTCACCAATGACGTCGCAGATGACGTGAACATCCCTCAAATCGGAGTCTACACCCCGAGAGCTACAAAATGACACCTCCCAGGACGCATTCGGACCATCTCGACACCAAATACCTTCCCGCACTGCCCCAAAATGGCCACTTTACTTACTACAACCAACTGCGCATGCGCAGATTGAAGCGACTTGCATTTAAAAACACGCCATTCTGACTCTACCCCACACAAGCTTCACTTTGACACCTTCCACGACCCATTCGGACCCATAGCGGTCCATCTCTACCCCAAACACACACCCACATACCCCCTAACATGCCTGCTTTCTATACTACGGCCAGACTGCGCATGCGCAGACTATTAAAAACGGACGAACCATTAGTTCAGTCGGATGCTCCTCCACGAGAGCTTCAAAATAAGACCTCATACGACATCATAGGATCATTAGGGGCTCACCTAGACCCCAAAACGTCCACCCCGTATGGGCCTATACCCCCATAGCCATGCAGTATAGGCCTATGGGCCTACCCAGGCCTCGGTGAACTTTTTCCAAAAATTTCACCGTTGCGCTCCGAGACCCTTCCCATCGTGTTCTAAATGACGAGTCGTGAAAAACAAGACCCCACAACCCATATCACAATGAACGTGTGTGAATTTCCCAGGATGGACCTATATCCCCATAGCCAGGATGGAGCTATATGGGCTATATGGTACTTTCCCAAAAATTTCACCGTTTCGCTCCGGGACCCTTCCCATCGTGTTCTAAATGACGAGACGTGAAAAACAAATCCAAGCAACCCATATCACAATGAACGTGTGTGAATTTCCCAGGTTGAACCTATACCCCCATATAGTCAGCCTATAGGCCTATATACAGACCTCGGTGGCTTTTCCCAAAAATTTCACCGATTCGCTCCGGGACCCTTCCCATTGTTATTTTCTTGGTGAGACGAGAAAAACGAGACCCCACAAGCCATAGTAAAGCCCACGAAAAAAATTGACCACCCCTCCCCCCATATAGCCAGTATGAGCCTATATACAGACCTCGGTGACTTTTCCCAAAAATTTCACCGATTCGCTCCGGGACCCTTCCCATTGTCATTTTCTTGGCGAAACGAGAAAAACGAGACCCCGCAAGCCATAGTAAAGCCCACGAAAAAAATTGACCATCCCCATACCCCATACAGGCATTTTCCCTTATATTGTATAATACAGACCCCTATTGTAGGGGTAAAGTCCGTGTTCCGCTTTTTATATTTTCGGGGAAAAAATCCTAATTTTACATGCACCCACCCCATTAACTTGATAGGCAGGCCCTGATAAGCCCGGGGACCGATATTAGTCCTTTTGGCTAGAGTTGATAGGGGTTTTCCCCTATTTTAGGGGTAAAGTCCGTGTTCCGCTTTTTATAGTTTCGGGGAAAAATCCTAATTTTACATGCACCCACCCCATTGACTTGATATGCAGGCCCCGATAAGCCCGGGGACCGATATTAGCCCTTTTGGCTAGGGTTGAGAGGGGTTTTCCCCTAGTTTAGGGGTAAAGTCCGTGTTCCGCTTTTTATATTTTCGGGGACAAATCCTAATTTTACATGCACCCATCCCATTGATTTGATAGGCAGGCCCCGATAAGCCCGGAAACCGATATTAGCCCTTTTGGCTTGAGTTGATAGGGGTTTCCCCCTAGTTTAGGGGTAAAGTCCGTGTTCCGCTTTTTATAGGTTCGGGAAAAAATCCTAATTTTACATGCACCCACCCATGACTGAATGGCCCTAGAGGAGCGCTTCACTTTGACACCTCACTCGACCCATTCGGTCCACTAGGGACCCACCCCTGTCACAAAACGTCTATTCCCATACTCTTTTTAGGCATTCCCCGTATACATCAACATTGGAAGTCACTTGGTTGACATGGGACTACGTTCTGTCCGCGGAGGAATACAAAGGTTACAGGTTGCCGGAACTACTTTTGACCTCCACGTGACCTTGAGCTGGTGGCGCCCCCTGGCGCCCCAGAGGTGAAAGGCCCTATACCTTTAACCTGGAAAAAAGGGGACCAAGAGTTACCTCCCTGGAAAAGTTAAGTCGAAAAGGGTTTTCCCTACTACTCCCATGGCCGAGAATGAAATACCTATTGTTAAGCTGTTCTAAATTAATATTCTAATTGTGAATATCACAATCAGAATGACTCAGTTGCACATTATTGCGAGAACAAAGGTGAGCCCGTCTGATCTGTGACTTCAGTTGAGCAGCTACTGGGTTATATAATTTCACTTTTCCTTATCTTTTTACCCTGGAGATTAATTTTAACTCGTGATAGCTGGCATAATTTTATACATATGTACTATATTTTCCCAGTATTCAAGCATAATGACATATTTTTCGAATACTGGGAAAATATAGTACATGTATAAAATTATGCCAGCTATCACCAGTTCAAAATAGTCATGGTTTAAAACATAGGCGAAAGTGAAATTATACAACTCAGTAGCTGATCAACTGTTCTCTCAATGATGTGCAACTGAGCCATTGGATTATGGACGCGGATATTCTTAATGGGCGACGGCTGAATTATGAATGACGGACGGACGAACCTAAGAATCACAACCCTACAGTGTGTTAGCCAGGATATAAAATCTACCTGTCAAAGTATCTCATTTTGCTAGATTTGGACAGTCTACTAAATTTCCTTTCTTCATATCTCTCCCATATTAAATTTTCAAATTCTTGTCTGTCCAAATTTGAAATTGTCTGCCCATTGGGATATATCTCTGGCTAACATCATGCAATCCTGTTAGTGAGAAAAGACAAATACTTACACCATACTGCTGTGCCACTGAAAGAGCTAAGATCTCAGGTTTGGGTCTTGAATATCCTGCTGCCTGTCTTACTTGTACTAAGTCAGAATCTGCAAGATGAATATCTATAGGCAATTATTATAAAACTTGATCAACATCGATAAAATATATATTATTGTATCCTATCAGTTGACATCAAAAGTGAGGAATCACCTACTTAACCTGTTCAAAAATCAAATCAGGATGGCAGAAATAATTATAAACATGACACACTTCATTTTTTCCGATATATGGAAATGTCAACAGTTAACAGACCAGGCTGTTGTGAAGGAAACATGGGTTATCGGACAATATGCACGAAAAGGACGAATAGCCCGATCGCGCCATTCAACATTTTCCATGGATTCATAACCACTTCAAATTTCATTCACCCGTTGATATTCAAAAATGGAATACAGAGACACCACAGGCCCTCAAAACAAGAGTTGTTGGGGGTGTGGAAGGTGGTATCACAGTGAAGTGTCGGAATATGGGGTCTCTATATATAACCCCATGCTTTATATAAAAATAAACAAAGGTCTGAAATGCACTTTGTGTGAAACGAGAAATAAACGGTTTACCTCCAAACAAAATACATTGATCAGCATATTCTACAATTGTCACTCTATATATTCCCGTCGTCAAATTAGTAAATTTGTGCAATTTTATACCTTTGCCGAGCGATTCAAAATTCAACCTGACTGTCCATTCAACCCGGCACAACTCGGCTTCTTTCTCAATTCTGATTGGTCAGTCGCGATACGCCTCCGGCAAGAGAGGTCACACACTGATCAGCTGACCAATCAGAATTGAGAAAGAAGCGGAACATCATCTCTCTGTGCCGGGTTGAATGAACAGTCAGGTTGGATTTTGAATCGCTCGGCAAAGGTATAAACTTGCACATATTTACTAACTTGATGACGGGAATATATAGAGTGACAATTGTAGAATATATTGATGTATTTTGTTTGAAGGTAAACCCTTTATTTCTCGTTTCACCCAAAGTGCGTTTCAGACCTTGGAGTATTTTTATATAAAGCATGCGGAGCCTAGCAGGACCCCTATTTAACACTCAATATCACTGTCCACACCCCCAAAAACCTCTTGTTTTGAGGGCCTGTGAGAGACACTGATCAGCTCTTCGCGGCTAATAAACCGGTCCACTGTAGCGTTGGGCATTGTAGATCATGTATTGATCTACTGTCTGTCCCAGATAATATATCCGAGATGTTTTTGGCGATATAATTATTTCGGAGACAATTTATCAAACGATATTGAAACTTCACACAGTAGATAAACTAAAAAGTTGGACGGAAAACGAGATTATTTTACCTCCGGAAAATCTTTGGCAGTCATCGGAAGTATAAATCTTCGGCTGTCAATAGCTGATAGCGCAACCACTAATTATCCTATTTTAATTCTAATAATATATTTGGAATCCTGAACAAATACTTGTTTCAGAAATACCGGTATATAGACTGATATATTTGTATTGCTATATTATGACGAAAAATTCAACTGGAAAATGACACTGATTTACTGGAAATGTGAGTTTGCCGCAATTTCACTGTGAACATTCGTTCGGAGATAGGGCGGGCGGTCAAAGAAAACCAATGACTGCGGCCAGAGTCAAATGACATAAACACAGCTGTCGAAATGGGATTGTCGTCTGGCTTTCGTGGAATGAACATGCTGGTCATCAGTCATGTTACCTATATTGGTTGGCGATAAAATGGACTTCCCGTGTGATGGAAATTTTGACAGACAAATTAAACTTCACCCTCGCACATATGCAATCCACATAGAAAGTCACCACGTGCTCTGAATGCGCACACGTGCGAGGTGTACGAGATTTGATCTGTACGAGAACCGATCCCGAACCCGTAGGATGGGAGATTTGTGGGTTATCTATGACGTCATGACGTCAAGCCTGCATGTTATAACATTGGCAGATCAACGTCATCGTGGACCCCCCCCAAAAACATGGTATAGGTATGGGTGATCTTCGTCAATTCTGAACAGATTTTAATGAGATACGGGGAAAAATTAGTATTGAACATGTCATGGATAATATTCCAAATGGGATAAATATCTCAAATGGGATATAATATCCCAATTGAGATATTCCCCCATATCCCAAATGGGATATCTGATGAAAGTATTGTCCACAATTGACAAACCCAGACATCCTCGGACAGGGTTTGGAAATCGACATGTTCATCATGAATTAAACTACGCAACATGCCTCGTGTCGTACCCAAAACCTCACTCAATGTTGTTGACATGCAATTTTATCTTCTTGACAAAATTATCAGAAGAAGTACTTTTATCAAGGAATCCAATAGTAATTGTTAATATATATGGATTATGATTTAGAATGAATCAATTCATAGCCACCTTTCTCTAAAAATATCGTAATGGCCAACAACAACAACACCGCATACTATCACCTGGACATAAGCTGAAAGTGCTCAGGAGACAAATATGGGACAATTGTACGGGTGTCGGAACAGTTATCGGACAGGACAGTTATCGGACACGCATCTCGAGCGCACGTGTTGTGCTCGTGATGACAAGGCAATAATATGTCAGAACAAAGGGGAGATCATTTCTAATTGTTATGCAAAATATAGAATTATAGGTAGCCACGAAAGTAGAAAAAATTAAATCTAACATTTTTGTTTCCATCAAAATTCGAACTTTCTCGTGTTGTGGCGGGGTGCGAAATTCGATCTACCACCTTGTCTTCCCTATCTCGCTCTCAAGTAAATACGTATAAAAATTGAACAATGATATGTCATCTTAAACGACAGAACTCCAACTAACGATTGTCATGCACAAAACTTGAAAATACATTGTACTTCAACGTCATATTCTTGTTCACGATGGGTGTCCGATAACTGGTACTGTCCACGGCGGGAACTGAGCTGAAAAGTCGAGTTAAAAATAGCTCTCGTACGTGCAGAAGGGAGTGACGTCATGGCCGGAATTCATAACGAAAGGTAGCCGACGAGCTCAGCAATCATTGTGTCAGTTTTCATGTCATTTCAAGAAGTACTTTTTTATATATTCTAAATAAACCTTCAAAAACACACGATAATAGGTCTCACACCTGTAGAGTTTGTGATTTGGATCTTTTAGAAGCAGAGTCATTTCACTTCGTGTAAATGCATATACTACTTGGTGTTCATACACCATGTACCTAGTAAATACAGATACATTTATTGTCATATATCCCATTTGGGATATCAACAAATATCCCATTTGGGATGTCATATCCCATTTGAGATATATATCCCATCTGGGATATTATCCATGACCTGTTGAAGCTTCAATGTTGTACGATAGATTCAAAATTGTCTCCGAAATATTGACGGAAGCGTCTCGGATATATTATCTGGGAAAGACAGTACTTTCTTCACCTAGTTATAGATACTTACTGGTACGGTACTTGCAAATCGTTGCCTGTTCCGTTGTTGTTGTTTTTCAACTTGTTGTTGTTGTCCAAACAACATTTCTCTCTTCTTCACTTTTGTCGTGATCAATATGCCTTGTAGTCCTACATCTCAACGAACGTAAATTAAGAATTTGACACACAAACGCAACTTGGCTGGTTGGAACACAAGAATATAAACTTTTCCACTAAACGGAGTGCCACGTTCAACTTGACAAAAATTCCCGATACAACAAAACGCAGAAGTAGCCTGGTTCCCGGGCAAACTTGTATATGTAAGTAATGTAACTGTAATTTAGGGTACCAGGCTAGGCGAAGTCAAAATCCGCACAGCGACTCCAAACAAAAGATCGGCTGTTCTGTCAATTACGGTGTCGTAATGGCCACCCGCGCAACTGGGTAGTTTTTAACCCACTGAGGCCACTGAGGAATTTTTGTCTTAAAATCTCAACCGATACTTGAGATAAATTACTACAACTTGGCGAAGTAAAAGATAGTACATCTGTTTAAATTATGTGTTAAAATGGGAGCTGAACTATTCTCTACGGGAAGTTTTTTTGCCATTTACTTCCGTGTTAAACTTAGCTTTTCAGAGGGAGGAAAATCCCCCAGTTACGTCATTGTACTAACACAACCGATATGTTATCGTCTTCTCTCTCTCTCCACTGGAATTATCGAATGTTTGTCAAGTGATTCTCGATATAGTTGTTATGAGAAATAAAAAAATAAAAAAATAAAAATTCAAATCGCTTCTGAATTCATTCTAAATGACTTTACTTGAGTCAAAGCTGAGAGACGAAATTGGAGGAAAAGTAAAGAAAGGCAAAAAAACCCAACAAATTCAAATCGCTTCTTAATTCATTCTAAATCACTTTACTTGAGTCAAAGCTGAGAGACGAAAAAAAAAAATAATAATAATTTAAAAAAAGAAGAAAAAAAGAAAATCATAATTTATTAAAATATATACGTAGGCATCTACCACCAAGTATCCCTCAAGCCACGAAACTGTGAGTCGTTCCTTATGAGTCGTTCCTTATGAGTCGTCTTTCATGAAAGTGTCCCCAGACAAAGGTGGGCAATAGTCTGTCTGGGTACAAGAATGAGTCTGGATGAAAGGTTTTTCAGTAAGGTTACCGGTATATAAAAGCAGAAACAATATATCCTTACACGAAAGACCGACCTCTGCTTATACATGTTTTCTTTGCAAATTATTGTGAGTTGAACCTGTCAAAATGTACAACATCTGTCAAGATACTGCCCAGCGATACAAATGTTATTGTTAAGAAATGCGTCTCACGTCCAATTTGTTAAAAATTAACAAGTTGATAAGGTACCAGAAGGTACATAGATTTGGCTAGAGTAAATGTCTAAGTCTAGGAGTTACCAACGAGGTACACCCCAAGTTGTTGTAAAATTAACCAAGTTCATAAGGTACCAAGGAGGTACAGGGCTTTGGCTTGAATAAAATTCCAAGTTTGAGAGGTACCATCAAGGTACAGTTCAAGGCATCACGGAGGTACTGGTACAGACTTTGCCAGGTACTGATCAGGTATATACCTTCTCAAGGCACACCTACTGGACCCCAAGAGGTACTGTTGAGGTATATACCTATTGAAGGTACAATAAGTCAACTCGGCTACAAGGTTTCGTTAAGGTACACTCTAAAGTCAAGGTACAATTAAGATACATCTAAGGTACCAGAGAGGTATATACCTCTTACAGGCATATACCTTGCTACTGTGAGGGAGGAGATCGTCTGTATATCGTTTGTTGAATAGGAAGGAAAGGGTTTTAAAATGGTCATTGTTTTACAAGTTCTACATATAGACGTATTCATACGGGAACTGATATAGGTCTGTCAAAAGTGGTGCACAATTTGTACCCATTGTGATAACTATACTACGGAGCCGTAAAAGTGACATGCAAAAAAAATATTTATCTCGGGCCCCGACTTATTATCTCGGGATCCCGTGATATTATCTTGGGGCCCGACTTAATTATCTCGGGATCCCGTGATATTATCTCGGGGCGCGACTTAATTATCTCGGGCCCCGACTTATTATCTCGGGATCCCGAGATAATTATCTCGGGCCCCGACTTATTTATCTCGGGGCCCGAGATAATTGACCAATGGAATTGAAGAGTCATTCCGCCATTTTATCGATTGTTTTGTTACGTCGCTGAAGTTATTTCCTTATTCCTTATTCCTGTTTCGATATTCTAAATCGAGCTATGTGAAAGTAGTGACCTTCATGAAAATCGACAACCATTATGTCTTTCATAATGATTTTCCCCAATAACTTTTCCTCGCTATGAATATAATTGTGAGTAGAATACTTCAAAATGTGCGCCGTTAAGATCATTTCTAAAGGGTCGTAGTAACATCCGTGTACATTCCACAATATTTTGCTAGCCACTTCTAGGGTGGTCTAGATATCTTCCAAATAAACTTATCTATCTTTCTGACCCATTTTTAGGTGTTTAAAACAGGGCCGCCATACCCTGCGAGCCAGCGCTAAATGGATATAATCTCGTTTTGGTCAATTTACACCGACTGTATTTGTTGGTCCTATCCATCTAAAAATCTGTTTTGTATCACTTTTAGAGTGGTCTAGATATCGTCCTAATGCACTTATCTATCCTTCTGACCCATTTTAAGTGTTTAAAGGGGGGCCACCATGCCCTCCAGGCCAGCGCTGAATGGATACCATCTCAATATAGTGAATTTACAGCGACTGTATTTGTTGGTCCTATTCCTCCATAAATATGTTTTTGCCACTTTTAGAGTGGTCTAAATATCTTCCTAACAAATATATCTATATATTCGTCCAGAAATCCGTTTGGTGCCACTTTAAGAAAATGTGGCACAAAACAGATTTCTGGATGAATAGGACCAACAGATACAGTCGATGTAAATTGACCACAATGGGCTTCGGTCCATTCATCGCTGGCTCGAACGGTATGGCGGTCCCGCTTTAAACACGTATAAGAATGGGCCAGAAAGAAAACATGTTTATTAGGAAGATATCTAGATCACTCTTAAAGTGGCTAGCAAAATATTGTGGAATGTACACGGATTTTACTACGACCCTTTAGAAATGATCTTAATGGCACACATTTTGAAGTATTCTACTCACAATTATATTCATAGAGAGGAAAAATTATTGGGGAAAACATGGTTTCATTCGTGTTATGAAAGACATAATGGTTGTCGAAATATATCACATAGCTTGATTTAGAATATCGATCTAGAATAAGGAATAAGGAAATAACTTCAGCGACGTAATAGAACAGTCGATAAAATGGCGGAATGACCTTTCAATTCCATTAGCCAATTATCTCGGGCCCCGAGATAAATAAGTCGGGGCCCGAGATAATTATCTCGGGATCCCGAGATAATAAGTCGGGGCCCGAGATAATTAAGTCGGGGCCCGAGATAATATCACGGGATCCCGAGATAATAAGTCGGGGCCCGAGATAATTAAGTCGGGGCCCGAGATAATATCACGGGATCCCGAGATAATTATCTCGGGATCCCGAGATAATAAGTCGGGGCCCAAGATAATTAAGCCGGGCCCCGAGATAATATCACGGGATACCGAGATAATAAGTCGGGGCCCGAGATGAATATTTTTTTTTGCATGTCACTTTTACGGCTCCGTACTATACACTGTTATGCTCCGTATTATACACTGTTGGTATATGGTGTTACCAAGTTTCACTTAAATTTTATTAGAGGAATAGTAAACTCTGCGTAAACTCGTGCTCGACATGACAGAATTATGCCATCAGATTCCAAAAACACCCGTAGAAAAAATTAACAAAATTCTACAGCTGAGTAAACACCGATTTATCGTTCACACTCTAACACTTTATGATCTGCGACATGTTGGAATGACTGTGACGTTTGATGGGCCATACTGATTTTATGTAGATGGCGCTGCGACAAATATCACGTCATCCGGGATCTATCCCATAAGGTAAAGCATTAAACAACAACAACGGCAACATTAGCAGCGTTTCTTCTACTGCTATCGGGTGATGTGGCCTGATATTCTTGCCCCAGAAAGAGAGCTTGTGAAATCATATGCAAAATGCCACATGTCAACCTGTATATCAAATCGACATTCATATATCACGATCCTCATAATCGTCTCGGAGCTTGAAGAAAGGTCCACCGACCTGTCAAAAGCCATCGACACAATAATTTACAATTGGTCTCCATGTTATTAGCTACTCTGCCTGGGGCCCAACTACGTCACAGAAATA
>JAVTVY010036825.1:0-15667 GCA_036873755.1 Hanleya hanleyi | reverse complement strand
GGGATTGAAGTACCGGTTGACCGTAACATTTTTGGTGTCCAAGAAGTGGAATTCATTACATACATTGAATCCAGAGATACGTATACCCAGCCCAGAGATTTTTGAGATTTCTACCAAAGCCATAGATTTATAATCTGAATGGAGAAATTACCCAGGCCAGAGAATATGGATATTGGCGAATTATTCAAAACACCTGGTCCGAGACGAACTAGACGTGGGGGGAAATCTGATGCCCAATCAACTGAAGATTATACAATGAGTGAAGCCGAATTTGCTGGTGCACATGTACAGCAACCCCCCGAATCCAGACGAGGTGATGTAACAAATCTAGATGGGGCAATAGAGAAAAATGCTGGTGATAATCTTATGACTGGTGATAAGCCTGGAGCTGATAAACCAAGAGGCGATCTGAGGAAAGAGGTGTCAGAGATTATTGGAGATGTACTTCGTGGAACGATGCAGGATGTAGCCTCCATTATCAAAGGTGCTGTAACAGAAGCTATTTCTAGCATTGAACTACCCCGTAGTCTACCTCCTATTTGCAGCCCCGGTGACCAGTCCGGCAGTCAGATGTGTCATGACAGACTAATTTCTAAGACTACGCGAAGTAGAGAAAATTATTCGAACGTCGAGCCGAAGAAAAATCACCCCTCCTCCCACCAGCGGCAGCTCTAATAGTGATAATGATTCCGACAACAGTCAAACTAAGCAAAGCAGTAAAGAACGGTCTAGATGGACTGTACCCCGACAATCAAATGCGAAGCTTCCGTCATTTACCGGGGCTGAGAAATGGGAAGTATGGAATAACCGATTTAAAGATGTCGCTAAAATCAGAGGTTGGACTAAATATGAGAAACTGGCTGAACTTTTACCCAGACTTCAAGGCAGGGCAGGAGAGTTTGTGTATGGCCAGCTATCCAAATCAGTTCGGGGTAACTACGAATCTCTTATCGATGAATTGGGACACAGATTTAGAAGGATAGAAACACCGAAAACATTCGGAGCTGCTTCTAGCAACAGAGCTCAGAGGAATGGAGAGAAAGTTGAAGATTATGCCGCTGAACTGAAACGTTTATACGACAAGGCCTATGCAAACAGGAACCACACGACCAGACGTGAAGATTTACTCAGAAGATTCCTAGATGGTCATTATGATGACAAGCAGCCAGAGGATGCTAGGTCCCCCGCCGAAATGGCAGCAATATTTTTTAGCATTGTTGGTCTTAGGGGATATACATGAGGGAGGCAACTGCTGCTTCATAGGCAATGGATGTGGAAGGGTCTTTCTGCCTTGCCAAGTTTTAAGATCAACTCAGAATGATTGACTGAAAGTTGATTGCTTCTGTGATATAGTTTCCATGCAGTGAAGCACCGAGAAGCATCCCCAAGTGACATCTCAAGGCATTATCTGCAAACCAAATTTGACGAGAAGCTGAAGGCATCCTCAACCTACTGCCCGGAAACCAAATTTTAAATTGCCACCAGTTGTCGCCACATGCAGGTGCAAGTGAGCGAAATGCAATCCCAAGCATCATCTCATGGCATGGTAGCCTACATGTATTAGCCTATAGTATCCTCTACAGGGGCCGGGCTAATGATCGGCTGATGCAGCAGCAACAACATTTTCCCAGTTAGACGGCAGATTTTGAAATAAAAAACGAGGCTGCGCTATGTCATCAGTCAACTGAGACAGTCACGTGGTTGTGTATGAAGATTGGGGTGGGTCTTATCTAATAGTGATCCAATGAAAATGCTCGTATTAGCTTAAAATGGCGGGGTCGAATGACCAATCACTGAACGGGAGACAGCTGGAACAGTACGTTGACACTGTCTGTTAATACAGGGGCGTCGGAAGCAAATTCAAAGTGGTACAGCCACTATCATTGCACTTTAGGTGAGGATCCAGGGGCCGCCCAGGCCCCAGATGCCCCTGGGGTCTAGATCGCCGAAGAAGCGTTCTGAGCGATTTCTGGCATCAATCAAAATCACTCTGCATTGAAGTGTATTTTTAGTTCTTTCCTAACCCTTTTACCATTGAAAACGCAATCGATGGTGGTTTTCTGCGATGTTGAATTAAAAAAAATTGGGTATAGTATAGTACTGTATCCTAGGCACATCGTGTAGAAGTAACCGAGATGATGCATCGATAATGTATATCAAATTTTACATTGAGCATTTGAACAGTTTCAGAGATAGAGATCATTAATGATTTTACATAAATTAAAGATGGTTGCCCATCCTTCCCATCACTCAGAGGAACTAATGTGGTTGTGGTTCTTCATACATCGATGCTGTAAATCAAGTTTCGTATAGAACATTTGAATGGTATCAGAGATAAACATCATTAAAGATTCTGAATAAATTAAAGATGGCCGCCAAGATTTCCGCCCAATCAGAGAAACCAGATCTGTCATTCATCGTAAGTCTCTTGACGCATCAATGATGTATACCAAATTTTCCACTGAGCACTCCAACGGAATCAGAGATAGATCATTAATGATTTTGCCTAAATTAAAGATGGCCACCAAAGGTTTTCAGTCAATCAGGTCTCAATTCAAAGTATCTGGATGTATTGATGATATATACCTACCTTCATATAAAACAATTGAATGGTAACCGAGATATGTATGCTATCATTATCGGTTTCGTATGAATTAAAGATGGCATCCAGGGTTCCCAGCTAATCAGAAAAGCCTGTTTGGTACTTCGTTGAAAGTTGCTTGATGTATCGATGATGTATATCAAATTTCGTATTGAACAGTTGAATGGTTTCCGAGATATGGATCATTATCCATTTTGCATGAAATTAAAGATGGCTGCTAAGGTTCCCACCCAATCAGGTCCCAATTTTATAGGCTTCTGGTCCTTGACTAGGCAAATAAGCATACCAAATTTGGAATTCATCAGCGAAACAGTTTTCCGGCTATCTCGCTCACGAACGGACGTACGGACAGACGGACGTACAAGATGATGACAATACCCCATGGCCAAAAATGGCCGAGGGGTAAAAACATGGGTCTGTGCCTGATAAATTTTAAGCCTTTGGGGTTGCAACTCATTCATAGAAAGCTCCCTGTACATGAACAACTGCACTGACAACTGCATGCCATCATCTGTCAGTCTGAAGACCAGCAAGGTTGAATTCAGTTCAATTCAGGAAATTGATCATATGCACAGTGTGCACCCAAACATTAGGAACACAGTTGTAATTAATATAGTAATATACGTGTGTAGACAAATGATTCGTGCAGAAGCTTCAGGGTAAATCCTATGATGTGCAATACAATTATTTGTTAGCAAAATTGAAGGGAATGTTATCCTTCGTTTAAGATGACACGAAATTCAAAAATCAGGGATTCAGTACTGCGGGGATTTCCCCGCCAGTTATTTCACATTATACTTCTGAAATAAAATATGGTTCATGCAAAAGCTTTAGGGTAAATCATATGATGTGGAATAGAATGATTTCATATAGCAAAATTGAAGGCCCATTTTGACTGAAACGGACAAGAAGAAGAGAAACTCAGTGGTGCCACCTTCAGGCAGATGTTGCTGAAATGCAATACGGACTGGCGTCCTGTTGCAAGGAATGCGTATTCCGAATTTCGGAATAACCCAACACAGCATTAGGAAGTTATCGCTTCGAACAGATGTACACGGAAAAAAAATCTATTTTGACCCAGTGGCGCCACCTTCAGGCCGATGTTGCTGAAATGCAATACGGACTGGCCTCTTGTCGCAAGGAATGCGAATGCTGAATTTCGGAAGAATCCAACAGAGCGTTAGGAAGTTATCGCTTCGAACAGACATGCACGGACGTACACGAACATCCAGAAGCAAGAACCAGTGGCGCTACCTTCAGGCAGATGTTGCTGAAATGTAATACGGACTGGCGTCTTGTCACAAGGAATGCGTATTATAATTTTGGAAGAATCCAACAAAACTTTAGGAAGTTATCGCTTCGAACAGACGTACATGTACACGGACATCCACGGATGCAAAGAAGCAAGAACTAGTGGCGCCACCTTCAGGCAGATGTTGCTGAAATGCAATACGGACTGGCCTCTTGTCGCAAGGAATGCGAATGCTGAATTTCGGAAGAATCCAACAAAGCGTTAGGAAGTTATCGCTTCGAACAGACATGCACGGACGTACACGAACATCCACGGACACAAAGAAGTAAGAACCAGTGGCGCCACCTTCAGGCATATGTTGCTGAGATGAAATACAGACTGGCATCTTGTCGCAAGGTAAACATATTCCGAATTTCGGAAGAATCCAACAAAGCATTAGGAAGTTATCACTTCGAACAGACGTACACGGACATTCACGGATACGAAGAAGCAAGAACTAGTGGCGCCACCTTCAAGCAGATGTTGCTGAAATGCAATACGGACTGGCGTCTTGCCGCAAGGAATGCGTATGCCGAATTTCGGAAGAATCCAACTAAGCGTTAGAAAGTTATCGCTTCGAACAGACATGCACGGACGTACACGGACATCCACATACGCAAAGAAGCAAGAACTAGTGGCGCCACCTTCAGGCAGATGTTGCTGAAATGCAATACGGACTGGCGTCTTGCCGCAAGGAATGCATATTCCGAATTTCGGAAGAATCCAACAAAGCGTTAGGAAGTTATCGCTTCGAACAGACATGGACGGACACACGGACATCCACGGACGCAAAGAAGCAAGAACTAGTGGCGCCACCTTCAGGCAGATGTTGCTGAAATGCAATACGGACTGGCGTCTTGCCGCAAGGAATGCATATTCCGAATTTCGGAAGAATCCAACAAAGCGTTAGGAAGTTATCGCTTCGAACAGACATGGACGGACACACAGACATCCACGGACACAAAGAAGCAAGAACCATTTTAAAGTCCCCGGCCGCGTTGCGGCGGGGGACAAAAATAAATGTAAGAAACAAACATCAATCTAACACGAGAGATCCTGACGGATCTTGGCGCCCACCATTGTCCGATAATTGCAAGCTAATGACAAGAGGTAATGACAAGAGGATCTTTTTGTCCATTGTTACTGAGAACAAACGATTGATTTGTGTTTTTTGTTTGCAGAATTTCGAATTTGAGTGAAAAAGATCGAAAAAGGACACTGGAAAACACCAAGATATTATCTTTTTTAGTTTCAGAAGTTTCAGGATTTCTTGAAACTGTACTTGATGTCGGTTGTTATAGTACAAGTGAGAGCAAAGTTAGTTTGGAAGTGAATGTCCGGAGGATCCTTCGTCTTCGTTTTGTAGTATTTTTTTAAAAAATTTTTGCACATGTCATTGTTGGGTACTGAAAGCAAACACAAAACTCTTTGACAATTTGGCATGAACTATGAAACATACTACCTAAGATTTTATAATAAGGAACGAATGCTAATTCTGTACTGTTTACTGGGCTAGTTTGAGATATCTCTTTTAAGATACCATACTCGAAAATAGTAAAATGGTACACAACTTAATACTGAAGGGATTGGGTCCGTGCAATAATGTTGAAACCTTGAAAGTGTCTGAATCCTGATTATCTCCCTTGGATCGAAATACGCAGTAGTCTACGGTTGTCGAGTTGTGATGTTGTGATGTTGTAAACTGGTTTATAATTTGAAGAAGTACATTTTAATTCGGAATCATTTGAACTCTTTGATATAGAAGGTGAAGGTATGAATATTCTCTATACACAGTATTTGGAATATACCCCCACCGTTTGATCCGCCGACTCTTGTGATGCAATGGCACAACTCGGGAATACCTTATTGATTTGAAGCATAACTTGGATTTTCGAATCAGACCAAATCCGGTATCTTGCACAACTAGGCCCCATGTGGGACCTGTGTACCAATTTTCAGAAAGATCCATGAAGTAGTTCCTGAAAATTCACGATAATGTTTCGAGGGGAAATTCAAGATGGCCCCCTGGCGGCCATATTGGATTTTCGAATCGGGCCGAGAAAGGCATCTTGCACAACTAGATCCCAAGGTGAACCAACATATCAAATTTAAGAAAGACCCATGCAGTAGTTCCTGAGAAATCGCGAAAACAAAGTTTCATGGGGAAATCCAAGATGGTCGCCTGGTGGCCATATCGGATATTCGAATCAGACCAGAAAAGGTATCTTGCACAATTAGGCCCAAGGGGAACCTGTGTACCAAATTTGAGAAAGATCCATGCAGTACATGTAGTTCCTGAGAAATCGCGATAACAAAGTTTCATGGGGAAATTCAAGATGGCCGCCTGATGGCCACGTGGTGGCCATATTGGATTTTCGCATCAGACCAGAAAAGGTATCTTGCACAACTAGACCCCAAGGTGAACCTGCGTATCAAATTTGAGAAAGATCCATGCAGTAGTTCCTGAGAAATCGCGATAACAACGTTTCATGAGGAAATCCAAGATGGCCCCCTGGTGGCCATATTGGATGTTCAAATCGGACGAAAAGGTATCTTGCAAACTAGACTCCAAGGGGAACTTGTGTACCAAATTTTGAGAAAGATCCATGCAGTACTTCCTGAGAAATCGCGATAACAAAGTTTCGTAGGAAAATCAAAGATGGCCACCTGGTGGCCATGTTGGATTTTCGAATCGGAACAAAACAGGTATCTTGCACAATTAGACCCCAAGGGGAACCTGTGTACCAAATTTGAGAGAGATCCATGAAGCACTTCCTGAGAAATCGCGATAACAATTTTGCATGGGGTAATCCAAGATGACGACCTGGTGGCCATATCAGATTTTCGAATCGGTACGAAAAAGGTATCTTGCAAAACTAGACCTCAAGGGGAACCTGTGTACCAAATTTGAGAGGAATCTATGAATTAGTTCCTGAGAAATCGCGATAACAAAGTTTCATGGGGAAATCGAAGATGGTCGGCTGGTGGCCATACCGGTTTTTGGAATTAAACAAGAAAAGGTATCTTACACAACTAGACCCCAAGGGGAACCTGTGTGCCAAATTTGAGAGAGATTCATGCAGTAGTTCCTGAGAATTTGCCATAACAAAGTTTCATGGGGAAATCCAAGATGGTCGCCTGGTGGCTATATTGGATTTTCGAATCGGACCAGAAAAGGTATCTTGCACAACCAGACCCCAAGGGGAACCTGCGTATCAAATTTGAGAAAGATCCATTCAATAGTTCCGGAGAAATCGCGATAACAAGAATCTGGTGATAGTGGGCTAAAAATCTGGTTTCAAATTCCACGCCCAGCTGAGTCTGTCATTAAGATATTCCTCGAGGAACTTTTCAACCTTGTTATATATGTCTATATCAGATATGGATAATTTGGGCTGGTTGCGAAACTTGCATTGTTTAGAGGGTTTATGAACATAAACTTAGTTTTTTTAACATTAGGCGAGATTTTTCTACATGCGAACCAATTATACAAATTGATGAGCTCTTTCGACATAATTTCTATCAAAAGCTTAGGGTCGTCGTTGGACAGGGTCGCAGATGTGTCATCAGCGAAGTGTAGAATTTCCGTGGCACAACTTGCAACAATAATGTTATTGATATAAATAAGGTAAAGAAATGGACCTAAAATGGATCCCTGTGGTACTTCACAGGATAACCGGTTGAAACGATAATATTGTGTGATTATACTGAGTACATGGATTTTGAGACTATAATTAACTATGAAACCATTTTTTAGACGTACCCCTGAACCCATGATTTAACTTATACGGAAGATGCTACGGTTGACTGTATCAAATGCTTTTGATAAATCCAGAAAAGTTGTGAAAGAATATTGTCTCTCTGGCAGCAACTAATTAAACATGCAGCGACACAACCGTTAAAATTGTGGAAAGATTAGCTCGAAATCCATACGGACCACTTCCTGTTTATCGGCTTTGGCACATTTAGTCAATCAACTGTCAGAATGGGGATCGCCAGCCACACTAGGTGGCGCTAGTGCTCCAGCAGGTAAAGAAGACGTGACGTTATAAAACGAACAATTATAGCGTCGTTACATTATGACGTTGCCTATGTGACGTCCGAAAAACGACATGGGCATGCACCATTTACCTCTTGGTACACGTAGCCACCTGGCGTCAGTTCGGGCTGGCGAACCTCATTACGACTTCATGTTCTCCTGGCTCCCTTACAGCAAATAGAACCAATTTCGAATCAAATAAATAGAACTCAAATCTTAAATGTAGACTTATTTGAGATCTCTCTGGGACCACATTCGCTTAAGATGTAATTTTCTCTTGTTTTTTTTTCTTTTAGCCGAAACTGCTAATGTGGTACGATATGGAACGATTCGTTCTAAGAGGATGTAGGATAAGATTACAATATGTTCCTACCTCTAAGAGCTGGCATTAGCAGTTGCCTCATTCCCCACGTCTCCTCTAGATTTGACGTCACTCCCACAAACAAACCATACACGCTCTCGTTATTAAACCTATTAAACCATAGGTTATCTCCTCTGATGAGCTGCAGATTAACCAATGGAACGACGTCAACATTGACCAAGGCAATCAGAACGTACCCAGTCACGATGCGTATCGTGCGCAAAAAGCTGAGATCATAGTTGATAGATTCATCGTCCAGATTCGTCAGCTCCAGGTTACCTTTAACCATTGTGCAACCTTCGTAGCGCCTGCGTATAGTGTCGTAGTGGAATCGAGTACTTCCCCTCAAGCTGAAACCGTTGTGCGTACCGAAACATTCTACAAAAATAACAACAAAGTTATTTGAACAAGGGTAAAGATAATCATGGAGGGCATTTTGTCTTTGGTGCGTTTGTTATCTGACCACTATGCAGTGAACATTCTACGCATGCTCGTTAGATGGCAACCAGTTCGCTGAACTGATTCTTAGGGGAATTCACAACCACCCCACAGCGCATGCTCCATTTCGTAGGCTCACTCCATTATGACCCTGCCCCCAACAAAGAAAGAAAGATGACCCTTACGGCGTGGTTAGGGCGTACAGGGAAAAACCTGCGAAAATCCGACCGAACAACTCCTTCAGTTTTGCACACGAGCGAATTTACCTTTCATATGCTTTGCCCATAAAATGAGAAAAACAATCTCTAGATCGTTGTTTTTGATAACGCTAGGTCAACATCAATCTAGGAAAACCAAGATGGTAAATCAGGGGAATACCATCTAGACGTAACACTATGAAAATTTCGTGCGAAATGTTCGCCGATATTCTACAAGATCCCATAATAAGCCAGTCACGACCATTTCTACCTTTTCTCTCTGACAATGATTGCCGTTTACTTCACGGAGATTAACGTCTTCGCACGGCACATTCTTTTGATATTTTCCACCCGTAACAAAGCCAGACTTTTCGGCGGGAGTAAACTCTTTAATCTTTACGGTTTTCCACGCTCACTGTCTGAAAATGATGTCATATTTGGATACTGTTTCAGGATAATGTTTATATATTAATCCACGTGCTACCGGGTGTAATTACTGTGGGCGTGCTTTGGAAATTGTTTCAACAAGCTAGCCACCTCATTAGGCTAAAAATAGTAGTTTCAAATTCGCATGGGATTTATATAGAGCTGAATTCAGATATAATATTCCGTGATATTATATCTGAGTGTAATATTCCGTGATATTATATCTGAGTGTAATATTCCGTGATATTATATCTGAGTTTACTGAGATTGGGTCAACATAGGTGTTATGCAGAATTGAAAAGTAGGCTGATTGGAATGTTCAATAAACATCGATTTTACTGAAGTGATGTCACTTCCGGCGGGTTGTCGTGGAGGTTGTCGTGGATGGAAATCTGACGGGTGGCTGGGTATTTACATATCCCAGTGAGGTGGTTGGAGAATTCATTCTAAAGGAAACAACGTAAACCCGAAATATTCTCGCCTCCAATATTAGAGGTAGTTCATGTGGATGTTCAATTAGCTCAGTTCGCAGGAAGCAAAAGTATTTTCAGTGATAGTTGGACCAGATTCTGTAACGTTGGACAGTATGCCAGGTCCGATCCTTCGGGTCTACACAGGTTTATTTGATATAACAAGATTCGTTTGTTTATGTAATTATCACTATTTCTTTTTCTTATGTCGAACCGTTCACAGGCTGCTCGAAGTCGAGAGTTTGTGCCGTCATACTATACCGCGATAGTGAGGATAGGAAACGACATTGAGGGCGACTGGCCAGATCTCAGCATATACTACATTGATATACCAGTAAATGTAATAGCTTTACTTCGATACAATTGGAAGTGTTGACACAAAATATCTTTGGCCTCACTTGCATCTTTCTGTGTTTTTTTTTGTGTTTTTTTTTTTTTTTTTCAGGGAGTATCTCAGGTAAATCAACCAATCGCAATGGGCATACAACATACAAAACAACATGCGGGAACAGAGCCCTTTCACATTAACACGTGTAGGGGTATTTCCGAGACATTTGTATCAGCTGGCCACCCCGCTCTCAACGCCGTTTCCCGCTTTCACTTTTTTCATGTAAAAAACATGCTGACATTTGCTCTCAACCAAGCAGTCTGTTAACCGTTAGACCGGAGAGCTGTCAACCACTTCCCGTGACAATTTACCGTGTACGATATATTTCACTAGGCACGTGTCTCCTTCATAAAAGTCGAAAGCGGACGCTCTACAGCATCCTCGATGTGGCCTATATTTTTTGACATGATTGGTCAAATAAATCACGATGTCCATCTGGTAAACAGTACAATGAGGGGGGTTTCACCAAGACATGCAGAATATGAATATTGAAACGTTCAGACCTAAGCACTGTCACGTTAGACAACTTAGATTAGACGTTAGATTCAACTTTTTATATACACCGGTTTAACAAATGCCGTCAATATGAAAAGGGATGGACATCAAACCACGGGTTGAGGAGGAGAGATGACTCGGTTAACCTTCGTAAAATTACAATGCCTAAAATCAAAATATAAAATGAAAGTTGTATCTCAAATCCTAATATATAATTGCTGAGACAAGGGAGATATAAAACCATTTTCATAAGGTTAACCGATGATGATATGAATAATTTTGCTCCCGCTAGATTGAACCATCCACATTTTATAATCGGAGAAGTAGCTTTTAATATCCATGTAATATTCTATCGGGTTATAAAACTTTTATTCTCCAGCTAAACTTACAACAAAACCTGTATGATTGCCACTCTGTTATCTTCGTGCAATAAGTGAATGAGAGAGTAACAATACAGTCATATCACGACGTTTGGGTCTTATGATTCTCTCCCCCCCCCACCCCCCCCCACCCACCCCCCTCCGCCGGACCCCACAGATAGGATCCGATAGATACATCATGAAGGAATCTATTGTCTGACTCTTTATGTCGATGAAAAGGCTCACGTCTAGACACATTGTTGCATCCAGACTTTGCTTTTGTTTGCATTGTCTCGTGATTCTTACATGGAGTATGGACCTGGGGTCTTATTCTTTTTTTTACCCGGTAACACGCGGGTATCCCAGCTATAGACGCCTCTTACGACAAGCTGTCTGAGGAGCTTTGCCCTTAAATTCTCACCATGGCCTGGGGGTCCACAACGACATATGCACGTTATATATGTAGCTACGGTTGTTTCATAGTCTCCCACAGTATAGTCGAAGGCATGTGTAAATGCATTAATCACTGAATTGTATAGAGCTAGTCAGGGACGCTATTTTCACATTGAAATCAGTGGAACCCCTCCAAAGTAAAATAGATTGAATACAACTTTGAATATGTCAAGTCATTAGAATGAAAATGTCTCTTCAATTCTGAACATCGTGATTTCGCTGATATAATCAGATCACCGATTGGTTTTCTATCTCGAATAAGACGAGAGATCCTGAAGGATCTTGGCGCCCGCCATTGTCCGATAATGGTAAGCTAATGACAAGAGGATCTTTTTGTCCATTGTTACTAAGAACAAACGATTGATTTGTAATTTTGTTTACAGAATTTCGAATCCGAGCGAAAAAGATCGAAAAAGGGACACTGGAAAACACCAAGATATAATTTTTCTAAGTTTCACGAGTTTCAAGATTTCTAGAAACTGTACTTATGTCGGTTGTTATAGTACAAGAGAAATAAGCTAAATTAGTCTGAAAGTTAATGTACATGTACGGAGGATCCTTCGTCTTCGTTTTGTAGTATTTTTATTTCATTTATTTTTTTGCCCGTGTCATCGTTGGGTACTGGAAGCGAAGACAAATGTCTTTGACACTTTGGTACAGTTAAGATTTTATAATTAGGAACGAATGCTAATTCTGTTCTGTTTACTGGGCTAGTTTGAGATATCTCTTTTAAGATACCATGCTTGATAATAGTAAGATGGTACAATACTTAGTACTGAAGGGATCCTAATTATCTCCCTTAGATCGAAACATGCAGTAGTCTAAAGTTGTCGAGTTGTGATATTGTGTCACAAGAGTGACGTCCCTTCATGTAGCTGACCTGCCGGCAGACGAAAGGGTGGGGCAGTTCACTTGCAACTGCATGGACTAAAGAAACCTGATTTAAAATTTGAAGAAATACATTTTAATTATGAATTATTTGAACTCTTTGATATGGAAGGTGAAGATATGGATATTCTCTATAGTCAATATATAGAACATGCCCCACCGTTTGATCCGCCGACTCTTGTGATGCAACGTCATAACTCGGGAATACCGTATTAATTTGAAGCGTAACTTGGATTTTCGAGTCGGACCAAAAAAAAGGTATCTTGCACAACTAGGCCCCATGTGGAACCTGTGCACCAAATTTCAGAAAGATCCATGAAATAGTTACTGAGAATTCACGATAATGTTTCAGGGGGAAATTCAACATGGCCACCTGGCGGCCATATTGGATTTTCCAATCGGACCAAAAAGGGTACCTTGCACAACTGGGCCACAAGGGGAATCTGTGTACCAAATTTGAGGAAGATCCATGCAGTACTTCTTGGGAAATCACGATAACAAAGTTTCATTGGGAAATCCAAGATGGCTGCCTGGTGGCCATATTGGATTTTCGAATCAGAGCAGAAAAGGTATCTTGCACAAATATACCCTAAGGGGAACCTGTGTACCAAATTTGAGAAAGATCCATGAAGTACTTCCTGAGAAATGACGATAACAAAGTTTCATAGGGAAATCCAAGATGGCTGCCTGGTGGCCATATTGGATTTTCGAATCAGAGCAGAAAAGATATCTTGCACAACTAGACCCCAAGGGGAACCTGTGTACCAAATTTGAGAAAGATCCATGCAGTATTTCCTGAGAAATGACGATAAAGTTTCATGGAGAAATCCAAGATGGCTGCCTGGTGGCCATATTGGATGTCCGAATCGGACCGGAAAAGGTATCTTGCACAACTAGACACCAAGGGGAACCTGTGTACCAAATTTGAGAAAGATCCAAGCTGTCGTTCCTGAGAAATCGCGATAACAAGGTTTCATGGGGAAATCCAAGATGGCTGCCTTGTGGCCATATCGGATTTTGGAATCGGACCAGAAAAGGTATCTTGCACAACCAGACCCCAAGGGGAACCTGTGTACCAAATCTGAGAAAGATCCATGCAGTAGGTCCTGAGAAATCGCGATAACAACGTTACATGGGGAAATCCAAGATGGCTGCCTTGCGGCCATATTTGATTTTGGAATCGGACCAGAAAAGCTATCTTGCACAACTAGACCCCAAGGGGAACCTGTGTACCAAATTTAAGAAAGATCCATGCAGTAGTTCCTGCGAAATCGCGATAACAATGTTTCATGGGGAAATCCATGATGGCTGCCTGGTGGCCATATTGGATTTTCGAATCGGACCAGAAAAGGTATCTTGCACAACTAGACTCCAAGGGGAACCTGTGTACCAAATTTGAGAAAGATCCATGCAGAAGTTCCTGAGAAATCGCGATAACAAGGTTTCATGGGGAAATCCAATATGGCTGCCTGGTGGCCATATTGGATTTTCGAATCGGACCGGAAAAGTATCTTGCACAAACAGACCCCAAGGGGAACCTGTGTACCAAATTTGAAAAAGATCCATGCAGTAGTTCCTGAGAAATCGCGATAACAAGAATTGTTTACGGACGGACGGACAATGGACGGACGACGGACGGCGGACGCCTGGACCGGCGGACGGACGACGGACCACTGACGAAAAGTGATTTGAACAGCCCACCATCTGGTGATGGTGGGCTAAATAACCATATTATGATGGCTCAATTCATAAATAATTTCTAGTTTATAGTATTTCTAACATTTCCGCTTAATCGAAGTATGCTTTAAACTCTGATAAGCTGTTTTATCAATTAAGAATTTCTTTCATGTACCGTACACTTGTGAATTTTGCACATATGCAGAACAAATTTCAATGCATCAAGAAATAACTGCTATTTCGTGCAGTAAAAGAAAGGTTACGTATACAAGTTTTATACACAAGTGTAGTATTTTTTTTGCATTATCTCCAAGTTCTTGTACATGTGTAAAATAAACTATTTTGCATATGCATAACATAATGATGTATCCATATAAAACATTTCCAGATAGGTGAAGTGAATGCGAAATAAGTGAGGTTATTCTGTATACCTATTGAACTCTCTTTGACTGGGGATTTTTGCACATATTTAACACATAACGTAGTTAACATACGCGCAAAAGATATTTTTAAAAATAAAACTTTTTTACAGATGTGTAATACATTTTCACACTTAATAAATAAATGCAAACTCTTTGCAAACTTTGCACATATGTGTAATTTTTCTGTACTTTTGTTTAGTCTTAAAATCTTCAACGACTTAAAATCTTCACCATTTCTTCGAAGTCTTTACAGCGAAAATCATATGGATTAAAGATACTGATCAGCGATACGGACTTGATAATTTAGGACCATTATGATGTCTTTCCCGCATCATTGAAAACTGTTGACCGCTTCACTCTTGCCTATGTTTATTTATATATATATATATATTATAATTGTTTTTTTTCTTCTGCCTTTTTTTTCTTGATTTGGTGCTAATGCTGTTATATGCATTTGGTCTTTGGATCAAATCAAATCTTTATTTAAAGTCGGTTTTTACAATGATAAAACACTTACTTATGCCGACTGTAAACAATATAACAGCATTAATAACAGTTAAAACGCATACAAGAATTAGTTGATATGATATAAAAATATCACGTGATATAACCTTGCTCTAAGATCATTTGTTTCTACAATAAAAATCTCGGATATAAAAATACCAGATAATATAAACTCACAGTATGAGCTTAGCTAAGAATTAGATTACAGATGTATGAACTATTTAAAACCTATCACAGACAGTAGTAACAAGTCGGAAAGCGAAAATGGATGACGGACACAGAAATTCTGCAATGGACGACGGCTGAATATTGAATGGCGGACTAGACGCTTGTATTTACAGGTACTACATAACCCACATCGTAAACTCACCTCTCTCGACGGCTGTATTTGAGTCTATCACCTCCAGACCTGATGCGCCGTGTCCAAACACCATCAACCAAACCAGAATAGCCACGACTGATACGAACGCCATCGTCTTTCAATCATACAGTGAAGACTTCGCCGAATTCAATCGAATTTAAAAGGACCATCAAATAGGTCATGTTTTTCTTTTGCTCTAACACCTCAACTTAATACCAAGACCACGTGGTTTACTTTCCGTAAGTAGGTGAAACTTGACTCCCCCGCACCGGATATAATCGTGTTCCTATTGAGCG
>JAVTVY010036824.1:0-16285 GCA_036873755.1 Hanleya hanleyi | reverse complement strand
AGCTTCACTTTGACACCTCACACGACCCATTCGAACCGTGATTAGCTCATCTCTAACCCAAACACACCCCTACATAGCACCCAAAATGCCTGTTTTCTATACTATGGCCAGACTGCGCATGCGCAGACTATTGAACACGGACGAACCATTAGTGTAGTCAAGTGCTTCTCCACGAGAGCTTCAAAATAAGACCTCACTCGACCCCATTTGACCATGAGTGGCCCACCTAGACTCCAACATGTCCACCCCGTATGGGCCTATACACCCATAGCCATGCAGTATAGGCCTATGGGCCTACCCAGGCCCGGTGACTTTTTTTCAAAATTTCACCGATTTCGCTCCGCAACACTTCCTATCGTGTTCTAAATGACGAGACGTGAAAAACGAGACCCCCACAACCCTACCGCAAATGTATAGAAGTGGGTTTCCCAGTAGGATAAACATTGAACCTATACCCCAGTATGGGAATATATATTTATATATATATGTCTATATGGGGCTCGGTGACTTTTTTCAAAAATTTCACCGATTCGCATGGGGACACTTCCTATCATGTTCTAAATGACGAGACGAGTAAAACGAGACCCCACAACCCTACCGCAAATGTATAGAAGTACGTTTCCCAGGGGGACAAACATTGATCCTATACCCTCAGTATGGGACTATATGGGGTTCGGTGACTTTTTTCAAAAATTTCACCGATTCGCACGGGACACTTCCTATCATGTTCTAAATGACGAGACGAGTAAAACGAGACCCCACAACCCTACCGCAAATGTCTAGAAGTACGTTTCCCAGGGGACAAACATTGATCCTATACCCTCAGTATGGGACTATAGAGATTCAAGATTCAAGATTCAAATTTTATTGTACAGACACCAGCAATGCAGCAGAGTACAAAACATGAAATGAAGATGACCACATTTAACAGTTGAACAGCAATATAACAATATGATCATAATACTCATAATATGACTAGAAGTATATATACATATAGTAATCTAAATACTGTACGTACGCAAAACACTGGACCTTAAGTTTTGCTTTGTTCATTAAACCACAAAAAGATGTTAGAGCAGATTTGCCCAGTCAGTCTTGTGTCCTGGCAAGACATTATAAAAACAAACTTTTCATTATGTGTCCAGTTCGCGAATGCTGGATAAAGTGATGTAATTGCCTCAAATAATATGACCCTACTTGACGTAAATTTATTACAAAAGATCACGAAGTGGATTTCATCCTCTACAGTGAGACATGTACTACATAGCCGTTGTTCGACCGGAGTTTTTGGTCTTGTATGTCTACCGACTTCTATTGCTAACTTGTGGTCGCTCAATCTGAATTTTGAAAAAAACATTTTCTCACTTCTAAAGACCTACACAATGATAAATATGGTTCGTATGAGATGTTAAATTTAAAGAGACGATACGACCGCATCTTGTTATTAACGCCTGGCTGCAGTTGATCTTGGACTGATAGTGTGAATAGTTTATTAACATAATTATCTAATGAGGACTGAAGAAAACTGCAATGTACGCTTTCCACGTTGCAAATATTTAATTTATCTTGCAAAAACTGTTTGAGTTTAAATAGCCAACCAACTTTCTTGTTAGACAATGCAATGTGTTCCTGTAATGCGTGGTGAGTAAGTCTATCACCCTCTTGTTGTATATATTTGAGGTATTTAACGGACCTCATAGCAATATCATATATAAGGGGCTTGATACCCAATTCGGCTCGAACGCCCCAGTTGTGTGTACCCTTATTCACTTGTAATAGCCGTTTATGATATTTGTTTTGGACCTTTTCAAAAGGGGTAATGTCAAAATTTTTGTAAAGCAGCGCATCCACCCCCCAGATCTCCGATGCATATAGAAGAACAGGTTTCACAAGAGACTGATAAAGTAGGCATGCGGTTCTAACCGGCACCTTTTTATCATTTAGATTATTAATAAGAGCGTATGATGCTCTAGAACCCTTTTGACTCAAATGTAAAATATTCTGTCTGAAATGTCCTGTTCGAGAAAATACCACGCCCAAATATGTATATTCGTTAGCTATGTCCAAGATAGAGTTTCCAAAAGTCCACTGGATGTTGTAGGAGCTATTGAAAGGACCCTTCTTAAATATAACGACTTTGGTTTTGGAGAGGTTTACCTCCAAACCGTTATCTTCACAATATTTATGTAGTTGATTAAGCGACACTTGTAAGCCAGTTTGGGATTCGGACAACAATAGCAGATCGTCTGCAAAGAGCAGGTGCGAAAGCATATAGTTATTTAGATTAACTGGTACAGATCTCTCGTCAAAACGTTTTGTTATGTCGTCAATAAATATACTGAATAGTGTTGGAGAAAGACTGCAACCTTGTCTCACTCCAACCTCACTTCTAAATGGCATAGACACCTGGTTATTTACCTTAAGACGGTACGACATATCACGATATAGTGTTGTTATTAGGTCCAAGACTTTGCCTGTAATACCCTTTTCTCTAAGTTTTGTAAACAATATAGTTCTGTCCACCGAATCGAATGCTTTACGAAAATCTATAAAACAGGTATAAAGTGGCTTCTTATGGTTAGCATATTTTTCGATGATCGTTCTTAAAGTGAATATATTATCAGTTGATCGATAACCCTGTCGAAATCCAGTCTGGTTAGGGCTTATCCCTTCAATGTCGGTTAGGTGATCGGCAATGCGTCTGTTTAAAATTTTAGTGAAAAGTTTTCCAAGAGAGTTATCGATGGCTATTCCCCTGTAAT
Organism: Hanleya hanleyi; assembly: GCA_036873755.1. Lineage (NCBI taxonomy): Eukaryota > Metazoa > Mollusca > Polyplacophora > Lepidopleurida > Hanleyidae > Hanleya > Hanleya hanleyi. The sequence continues at coordinate 13,523 of JAVTVY010036824.1, read as the reverse complement.
TATCTGGATCGGACTTGCTGCCTTTTTTATGTAGCGGTAATATGGTAGATGTACGCCATGCTTCCGGAAAATGGCCCGTGTCCAGAATTAAGTTAAATAGACGGGTCGTATGATCAATGGCGAATGGTAGGACACCTTTAAGAAGCTCATTACTGATTTCATCTTCGCCTGTGCTCTTATTATTGCCTAATAATTGTAGAGCGTCTAGTATTTCTGTAGCTGTTATTTTGGTGTTTAACGTGACATTGATAGCGGGGTCTTCGACATGTTGTTCGTTACAGTTTGCAGATTCCGTCAAATGCGGTTTACCTAACAAGTTAATAAAATGATTCGCGAGTAACTGACTGTCAATAGGGATTTCTGCTGTTTGCTTTTGGTTACCTCCTAATTCCTTTAAAAGCCGCCAGTAGTAAGCTGCGTCGTTTTCCTGAGCGTCTTGTAATTTATCTATAAGATTTTGATAATACTCGGACTTCTTTTTCCGAACCATTTTTTTATATTCTTTCTTAGCCTTGTAGTAGGATTGTTTACGGTCCAGCGTATTTTCCTCGTTATAGGACAGGTATCGGCTCTTCATATTATGTTTAGCATTTTTACAATCCCGATTGAACCATTTGTTTTTTTTAGATGCTTTGTTGACCTTGACTTGAACAGTAGCCTTAGCATTAAGGAAATGTAAGATGTTAGTGAAGTCTGTTAGACTTTGATGTGCGCCAGCACTACTAACAGGATATGGCCGCATTATAAAGTTGTCAAATAATTTTCTTGACTCTCCGCTTTTTAACTCTTGTTTAATTTTGTCTGGGCTTGTTTTGTTCCATTTTCTTTTAAGCCTGATTTTGTTATATTTCACTGTTGTCTCGAACTGCTGCTTAACTGGAATTACTTTAAGTTGTAATGGGGAGAACAGTTGACAATGATCCGATAAATGTACTAAAGGGAATACATGGAAATATTTAACATAATTTATGAGCTGTTCAGACACAATAATGTAATCGTTGATGCTTCTACCATTATACGTGTGACAGGTAAATTTACCAAATTCGTCACCTACGGTTCTACCGTTCAATATAAGAAGTTTGTTATCAGTGATGTGTTCCATTAATTTACGCCCGAAACTATTGACAGTTTGATCCCGGGAGTGTCTTCCAGTGTGAACTGAGTTGAATGCATCATCGGGGAGATCTGGGAGATGTTTTGACCAGTGTGTAGATAGTATTAGTTCGCTAAGTGAACCGATCCTTGAATTAAAATCCCCACCTAGCATTATGTGACCTTTGTTATTAAATTTACTAATAACGTTGTCTAGTTCCTCAAACGGGTCTGGACCAGAGTAATATTTCCAAAATGGAGAGTTCTCAGGACGTATGTAAACAATACCTATATACAAGTCGGTATTAATGTTAATACAGTGAGATGAAACCTTAATCCAAACCATAACTTCAGATACATATATTACATTAATATCGAGGATAGATTTATACAGAACACCGATACCACCCTTTGGTCGCCGGCAAGACGAACTACAGGAATTAAAATTCTTAAATGTGTAACCTGGAATGCTAACAGCAAAATCAGAACGTTGCCAGGTTTCCGTTAAACCAATAACACTAAACTTAGTAACCGCATCATAAAAATCATGATCAGCACACTTTGCTTCGTCTAATCCCTGGATATTCCAGAACGAACAAGTAAACCAATCCATTAACTATATAGTAATACTGATCGTATCAGAAACCCTGTCACAGGCCATATTTCATATGTAATGTTTATCTTATTGAACTTATATATAAAAAAAAAGTTATATATGCATATAAAGATATACATACACCCATGTATACATGTACATATACACATGCGTACAACCCATATATAGAACATTATTAGCTATGTTTAGTTGCTCAACACCGGACTAACTGCTCATTTATAGACAACACCAATGTGTGGGTACTGGTGACGACACCTTGCCAGTATAACAGGTAGAGTATACGATGCACATGTACTTAAATTGACCAAATGTGCCAATAACCTGTAAAGTACGCGCCTTAAACATTTATGTCAAGCATTCCAGTGTCATCATATATCACCGTTATATGGAAAAATATTGCGTAGGTCTATATCACATCAGCTCCCATCGCCTAAAGCATGGTGGACAGATATTTAACAAGTTGCTGTATTATGGTTCGAGTATCACCTGATGGAACTGATGCTGCAGGTAGGTTACCTGGCATTTCACTGGCCTGGGTATTTTCCCGATTGTTAGTCACATGTGTGTCCAGTTGTTGATGGGAGGGGGCACTTAAGTGGGGCCATTCGGATGGGTGTAGCTCTGTTGACACTGTGGGCGGAGATGCTGGTGGCATTCCGTAACTCCGTGGGTGTTGTCAGTGCGCCTGGTTTCCATTCCAGGCGGTCTGCGTCTGGTACTGGTTGGACGGAGATGGATTACCATAGTTGTAAGTAGGCGAAATGTAGTGTGAGGGACCAATGGTACGACTTTGACCAGAATATTGACGGTGTTCGGAGGTGTCGTTATTTGGCCGCCTGTTCGCTTGTCGGTTGGGAATGTAGCTAGTGTACAAAGTTTGCAAAATATGCTTGGCCAGAACCCCGACACCGCGTTTGTTCACGTGCACAAAATCCTGATACAGGTGAGAGTTTGGATCACCGTTAGCCTGTAGGTAGCCACTACTACTGTCGAGGATTTGTACATTTTCTGACTGACACACTAATTTTATCAAGTTATTGGCATTAAACACGGAATCGTAGAGTTTTCCTCGGGACCTAGGGGGGATGATTAGTGAAACTGTTATTTTAGCATTTGGAAACTTTGATCTGGTGCTGACAATAACCTTGCGGACATCCGAGGAACATACTGTATGAGGTGGCTGTTTGCAGGAATTGACTCCGGCGTGAATGATAACGTGTTTGATATTTCTGTCTACCTGGTTATAAGACAACTGTTTGTCGATCGAAGCGATTGATGCCCCGGGTAGACACACGACAGAACAGACTTCATTATCGCGTGACAGACGCTTTCTGTCTAACAGCCTGGTCAATGAATCTCCGACGATGAGAACACTTGTGTTGTTGGGGTATTTTATGTCGGAAACAACGGTAGATGAAGTGCCACTGGTAATCACTGGAATTTGTTGAACTTTGTCGTCAAACGGCTGGGGGCCTGTATTACGAGATTTAACTGTATCAGCTGTGCCCTGGTTATCGGAATTTGTATGGGGTGATACGATGGAATTCTGGGTGTCCATTTCATCCGACAGAACACTGAAACGGTTTTTTGACAGTTGACCAGTACTAATGTTAGATGTAGAGTTCTCTTGTACACGAATGTTAGATGATGATTCCATCGACATTTGCTTTGTACCGGCAGAGTTTTTTGTGTGAGGAATACTGTTCTGGGACATTGACTCCACTTGTGCAGTCAGAATGGAAATCTCCTCTGACTGCGAACGACAGAAAGATTCTAACTCTTTGTGATGTGACTCTAGGGCAGCCACCCTATCTAATAGTTCCTTGTTAGCTGCCTCGAGTGTATGTATACGTGGAAAAGCATTCATCGACTTGTCCTGGGATGACTGCTGGTTGCGTTCTACTTTTGAAACATATTCGGCTAACTTTGATAACTTGTCCCCATGAGCAGCCACGTCATCATTAATATTCCTGAAGTCAACACGTAGTTTGTTGGCCAAGCGAACTTTCTCAGACCTGAACTCCTCCGCTACTCCAAAATTCACCCAGACCGGAAGTGACGTCATACCTGCGCCCCATTCACCTGCGCACACCGCCCCAATACCTCCTCAAAACCACCCCATTTGTTTTCTGCGCATGCGCAGTGAGGCGCTGAGACGGGAATTTACGCTTTGTATACTACTCAGAACATTACCACTTTCCAACGAATAAAAGCGTCTAATCCGTCATTCAATATTCAGTGGTCGCCCATTAAACGCCCGCGTCCATAATCCAATATGATATGAGGCTATATCGTACTTTTTCAAAAATTTCACCGATTCGCACGGGGACACTTCCTATCATGTTCTAAATGACGAGACGAGTAAAACGAGACCCCACAACCCTACCGCAAATGTATAGAAGTACGTTTCCCAGGGGGACAAACATTGATCCTATACCCTCAGTATGGGACTATATGGGGTTCGGTGACTTTTTTTCAAAAATTTCACCGATTCGCACGGGGACACTTCCTATCATGTTCTAAATGACGAGACGAGTAAAACGAGACCTCACAACCCTACCGCAAATGTATAGAAGTACGTTTCCCAGGATGGTCCTATACCTCCCATACCCCATATAGGCATTTTACGGTAATTTAGGATAAAGTCCGTATTCCGTATTTTTTCAGGAAAATTTTTACATACACCCACCTGAAACTAGGGGAAGATAACTCTGTTGATAGACAAGCCCCGTTAAGCCCGGCGACCTATATACCCCTCATACCCCATATAGGCATTTTCCCAGGTTTTTCGATAAAGTCCGTGTTCCGTATTTTTTTCAGGAAAAATTTTACATGCACCCACCCAGCCATCAAATACCCCTTCACCTAGGCTTCACTTTGATACCTCACTCGACCCCATTCGACCATTAGGGGCTCCCCTAGATGCCAAACGTCTATTTTCATACCCTTGGGCCACCGCGCATGCGCAGAATGACCCTAATTCAACCCCACACCCAGTCCATCAGATGCCCCTTCATGAATGCTTCACTTTGATACCTCACTCGATCCCATTGGACCATTAGGGGCTCCCTAGCTCCAAAAAGGCTATTTTCATGCCCTTGGGCCACCGCGCATGCGCAGAAGGCCGATATGTCAACCCCACACCCAGTCCATCAGATGCCCCTTCACGAATGCTTCACTTTGATACCTCACTCGACCCCATTGGACCATTAGGGGCTCCCCTAGCTCCAAAACGTCTATTTCCATACCCTTGGGTCACCGCGCATGCGCAGAATGCCGATATTTCAACCCCACGCCCAGTCCATCAGATGCCCCTTCACGAATGCTTCACTTTGATACCTCATACGACTCCATTGGCCCATTAGGGACTCCCCTAGCTCCAAAACCGCTATTTCCATACCCTTGGGCCACCGCGCATGCGCAGAATGGCGATATTTCAACCCCACACCCAGCCCATCAGATGCCCCTTCACGAATGCTTCACATCGATACCTCACTCGACCCCATTGGTCCATTAGGGGCTTCCCTAGCTCCAAAACGTCTATTTCCATACCCTTGGGCCTCCGCGCATGCGCAGAATGCCGATAGTTCAACCCCGCGCCCAGCCCATCAGATGCCCCTTCACATATGCTTCACTTTGATACCTCACTCGACCCCATCGGTCCACTAGGGGCTCCCCTAGTTCCAAAAAGGCTATTTTCATACCCTTCGGCCACCGCGCATGCGCAGAAGGCCGATATGTCAACCCCACACCCAGCCCATCAAATGCCCCTTCACGAATGCTTCACTTTGATACCTCACTCGACCCCATCGGTCCACTAGCGGTCCCTACAGATTGCCGAACACTTCCACGAAAACCCACGAGTTTGGGACTACTTTCGGTCCGCAGAGGCAGACCGCATCACCGCCAGACCGCATCACCGCGGAGAAATACATGCTCCCAAGGTCACGCCCCATTCACCCAGACCGGAAGTGACGTCATACCTGCGCCCCATTCACCTGCGCACACCGCCCCAATACCTCCTCAAAACCACCCCATTTGTTTTCTGCGCATGCGCAGTGAGGCGCTGAGACGGGAATTTACGCTTTGTATACTACTCAGAACATTACCACTTTCCAACGAATAAAAGCGTCTAATCCGTCATTCAATATTCAGTGGTCGCCCATTAAACGCCCGCGTCCATAATCCAAGTACCTGATTCGTATAAAACATTAGCAAATTAAAAGACAATCATCTAGTAAAACTTAATTTCTTTGATAGGCATTTAGAAGTCGGCGTATATAACAGAAGGCTATTCTATGGATAACAACTTCTTTATTGCTATGGAACTGACGTTTCGTTGGAGATACTTCCAACTTTTTCAAAGCTGATGAAAAAGCCAGTTGGAAGTATCTCCAACGAAACGTCAGTTCCACAGCAATAAAGAAGTTATCCATAGAATAGCTTTGTTACCTGCGGCACGCAGGTCTACGGGAGGCTCGCGTTGTTGTTCTTGTTGTTGTTGTTCTTGTTCTTGTGACTTTTTGAAATGCGCATGCGCTAAGAGAGTGTGATCTCTGCCACACTTTTCTTTTCAACCTCCGATCTCACATGACAATACTGTCTTCAAGCGCGTTTGAAATTCATTTGCAACTATATTCGATGGAATGAATTATTGCTTCGTTAATTATTATATATGAGAATAGTGTGAATAACGTCAAAGGACCTACGAAGTAGGGTAGGCGTTAGGACTCCGACACGCACTGTGCTCTTGGACCCCCAGTTGAAATCCTGCCAATATTAAGATGGGCACGGCCCAAGTTAGAATCACCAGTGATTTTAATCAAAAATCACCAGAAATTTTCATCAAAAGTAGGTCCACTCGAAACATGCTGGCAACAGTCCCCTAATGCACCTTCATGCCCAGTGTGAATAACGTCAGAGGACCTACGAAGTAGTGTATGCATTAGGACTCAGACACGCACTGAACTCTTGGACCCCCAGTTGAAATCCTGCCAATTTTAAGATGGGCACGGCCCAAGTTAGAATCACCAGTGATTTTAATCAAAAATCACCAGAAATTTTCATCAAAAGTAGGTCCACTCGAAACATGCTGGCAACAGTCCCCTGATGCACTTTAATCCTAAAAATCAAGGTTCTAATATCAACAGTAACACTTAAATATAACATATCTCTCAGATATAACATATATATAAATATTAATATTCATGTCACTGTTCCATTTTTTCTCTAGTTGTATTCCTCTTAACATTTTGTACTCTGCCTTTGACTGGTGTTTGTACAATAAAATCTTGAATCTTGAATGATTATTTTGCCGACGAAAGGATTCAGATGGACTCACTCATTACCGGACAATTTCAAATGGTAGCCCACTTCGAAGAGACAGAAATGACTATGTAGTATTTAATGAGTTGGACACCCTGTGCGCGAACAATACCTCGCAGTCGTGCAGTTATATTGTGCACTTTCGGTTGCATGACATTCGGCAAATAGCTATTTTGAATGATTCTCTTTCAGAACACAGCCTCTCTATCCTCATTCTCGCAAGCCAGGGCCTTGATTCGCTGGTATTGATGTTCCCGTCCTCTTCCGCACTCAGAATCCCTTTAGAATAGCATTAATCACTTCCGAAAATTCAATACTTATGTGTATCAGCAGACAATGCGCAGAAACATATTGCATTTGACATCATTCTCTCAAGTCAGAGACCATTTCTGCTAGAATTTACTGGTTCTATACAAAATTTACGTTACTTTGTCAGTTTTACGAATGGAAGGACGTCATTTATTAGCAGATGCTGACCATAAAAGCGATCTATTTGTCCTCGTTGTCAAAAGCTAGGGCCTTGATTTCCAGGAGAGGAGAATTCGACATCATTCTCTTACACACATACCTTGTTTAGTGAACTAGCCCTGACATTTTCCACTTAAATTACCTTCGAAAAGGCAAGTTTGAACTTGTCAGATGAGATGATATTTCCTAAGAATGAAATAGTTAATGTCTTGGTATTGACTCGCTGCATGGAAAATAGTGTCAAGGTATTTAGTTTGCAGGTGACACGCAAATACAGAAACTTAATTAATTAGTCCAATTGAATATCAAGACTGTCACAGGCCTTAATTTAATAGTGAAAAGTGTCATTATGCCTCTTGGACAGTTTGATAAAGCCTTCAACCCCATTCCATAGTTTCACAGATCAGAGTGATAGACCGTATACTAAATTCATTGAAAATTAAGGAAATATAAACTTTCCATTATGCTCGGCAACGTAAGCGAGAAGGGAGACTGAAGAGCATAGATTTTTGCGCTATGACTAAACCCTTGAAATTTATTTGGATTCCAAATATTTGAAAGCCTTTTTGATTTGCAAAAATCAACGGCTGAACCGAATGTTTTGAAATTTGGCATACACGATACTTATACCAAGATATTGCCAAACTGATAATTGTGACTTCGTCTGTCAATTCAGTATAGACGGCATGGACCAGTCAAAATCGTTGGATTTTGAACGGGGAAAGTGAATATATATATATATGGTATCAGACCTATTAGGCAATTCCTACAATTGTGAGTTAGAATCTGAAAATTACTTCCCTGGGCATGAAAACACTGGCAGATGTTGTTTTTTCTACCATTACCACTACCTCCGCTGATATGCCTTTCACTGTATTATTGCCACTGCCGCAGGTTTTGACTACAATGTAGTCATTTCTCACTTGTTTTACATAAACCTAGGCTAGTTTCTTGCAAAAAAGAAGCAGTCTTCAGTTGTCAGTGACGCCAGTGTGGAGGCTAAGAATGTCCGGTGGCTAAGAGCGTCCCACTCCTAACTCCTAACCCAGCTAGGAAACGTTTCTCTACATTGGGGACAAGTGTCCGTCCTTAGTTACAATAGAAACGGATATGAAAAGGTACACTAATCACCAGGACATTCTTATCCATCACGCCGGCAAGACCAGATATCAAATCTGCATCGCTGTTCAGTATTCTTCTATCCATATGATTTTCGTTATAAAAGTCGGTCACGCTTCCATTGTGCCTGTTTATTTGAATACTGTGATGACTTTGAGGTACACACAAACACTACCGGTGTTCATTACTTGAACGTATTGAAATGAAATTTCCGGGTTCAGCTCTCGCGAGATGTCGTGATTTGCATGTTGAAGGTATAATCAAGGTCAAAAACCAATAAATATTCGCCTTGCTTAATATGTAGTAAATTGGCCGAGCACATCTTGAGAAACTATATTCCCTAATATTCGCCGCCACAAATGATCCACCACACCAGGTAGCCTGACATTTCCGCTCAAACATATGGAAAATTCAGCATACATTCCCCACCATTTTTTCGAGATGAGACCGCCAGAAATAGGGTTACCCAGCCCGACACCATTACGGCATATTTCGGAGGTGCCAATCAAACTGGCCCAGATTGTTTCCGATTAAAATTTGAAAAGATGGTTTTGATATATTTTAGAGTCAAATATTATAGAAAAATTTTAAAATACGTCACAGACCATTTCTGGCCCAGTCAGGTATAATTAAGAAATAAAGACCGAGGAAGAGGTTTCAAATTTCCCAGATAAACACCAGTTGGCACGAGTCCAGCAGTTTAGCGGCCGAGGGTCTAAACTGCTGGACGAGTGCCAACTGGTGTTTATCTGGGAAATTTGAAACCGATTTCCGAGGTCTTTATTTCGATTCGGACATGCACAATCGAATATTTATTACGAAACTCTATTAAATTAGCTAAAATATGTTGGTGTATGCCTTTCACATTGATGAAAACAATTTTTGAATGAGGCTTCACATTCCAGCTGGTTAATGCGAACATTGTTGCAAACTGCGGGAAAGTATACATTTCGTGCGCGCTCACTATAGTTATCTACGCCAGCCGACAACGTCACAGCTCTGCAGGTGTTCGCCAGTGTTTATCGGGAATTCAACACCAGTTTCGGTACAATGCTATAACATTGAGACGGACTGGAGGTATGTTCGAATGACCAATCAATGTTCGCCGGAAGTCAAGTCCTGATAATAATCTTAGACCCAAACACGTCAATGGAGGTTTGTGACCTCAAAGACTCTTTCCGGTCACGTAAACGCAGGACGCAGGGGCCTATGTGTTTCATACGCCACCTAGGCCTATGCTCGAATTTTGCTACCAGCATGCGATATGTATAGTTAATTTGAGAAACGGTGAATGATGGCGCCTGGTGGTATATCCCTGTTTTACAAGTATCTGAAATAATGTGCCGATACATTTGTCCAATTAGAATACCATTTTAATTTTAATTTTAAAGATACTTTCCTTCTACTGATATACCGGTGCCGTATGTATTGAAAAGCGATACTCTGGGGGTGATCTAATTCAAGCCAATCAGGCAAGGTACCCACATAAGAATTTGTGAAGAACCCGTTCGGGTTTTCAAAAGTAATTGTCCGGAAACAAAATCTTAACTTGGCCACCTATAAGTCGATCGGCATGAACAAACTCCTAGGCGAGAACTGGAGGCAAGATACCCCCACACCTTTGGTGATGGTACGATAAGGCGGGATTTTGGCCTATATGTGGTGCGGTTGAAATCGAAAAAATAAAATGTCCTAAAAATACTTATGTTTTAATGTAACGGCAAGAAAAAATATAAGTACACAATATGTGAAAGTTTTAGTGCGATTGCGTTATGATTATAGTTATCACATGAAACTGAAATCCATAGCTTGTGCTATTTCGTGAAAAAAAGGTCCAAATCGAGTCTTTCAGACACGCAATTAGACGCGAAGGACCCCTTGGACCAAAACTCCATTTAATCTGGTGTTGTGTGGTAACATTATAGCCCCACTGCTGGAAGATCTTTTTGGTCCAAGAAGTCCTTCATACTAAGAAATGAAAAGTTATGATTCATAAAGTTTGAAGTTTTCGTAAGTAGATTAAAGTGACAAAATAGCATGTTACAGTTGTTCGTATCTCGTGGTGTAGTGGATGCACACGTTGGATCACAAGCGCCTCGAAATTTTCTTTTACCGAGTTCCAATCCCAGGAGGGAAACATGTGTGACCTTGACAAGTTATTTCAATCTTTCTCATTTTTGTAAAAAAAATTGCGTTCAGTATATCTGAAATAAGATTTTAGGCTATCATTCTGAACCAATTAAAAGTAAAATAAATATTGTTTACCGATGACACGATACCGTTGATTGACAAGTTGTACGACGACAAGTTGTACATTGCATTGTGATTGGCAGATGGAGAGAAGAAATGTACATTCCTATGAGTCGGCTGGCTGTGGGCAAAAACCCCGCCTTACAATACCATCTCCTTTGGAAAGAGTCCGTCCAGGTTTTCTGAAGTTATTGTCCGGAAACGGAATTTTAACTTGACCTACAGGTGACGCCCCCTATAGGAGAATCGACGTGAAAAACAACCCAATCGAGATTTTGAGCAGAGGTACCCACATACCAAATTTGAAACAAGCTGAGTAGCTAGCAGGTCCTCCGCCAAGTAGCCTGTTTGAGAGCATACAGCATATACGCTTCCAATATCTCCTTAAATATGACTTGGAAAGTTGATATGTGTATGTGGAAAGAGACGTTCATCTGAAATTGTTGAGATAATTTGAGGAGGTTTGGGAAGCAGTAATGGGTAGTGTAACACTGGAATGTAAGTCTGTAGTTGTATATGGATTTGTGGATGGTGAGGTTTATAAATCGATAAAGATATCGCGTTCACAACACAGATGGGTACAATATGGGTGAGTGAAATCCAAGATGGTCAATGGCAGCCATCTTGGATTACATACTACCTCAATGAAAATCAATACCAATCGCTGTCTAACTGATGTGAAGCACCGTCTCGAGTTTGAAGTTGATTGGTCAAATTGTTGTCGAGATATCACGTTCACAAGATCCGAGACGGATGGAATCCAATATCGTCAATAGCAGCCATCTTGGATTATGTACCTCAGTGAAAATCAAAACCAATGGCCGTTCAACTGATGCGAAGCACATTCTCAAGTTTGAAGTGGATTGGTCAAACTGTTGTCGAGATATCGCGTTCACAAGATGTGGGATGGACAGAATCCAATATGGTCAATGGCAGCCATCTTGGATTACGTACCTCAGTGAAAATCAATACCAATGGCCGTCTAACTGATGTGAAGAACCTTCCCAAGTTTGAAGTCGATTGGTTGAATTGTTCTCGAGATATCGCGTTCACAAGATCTGGGACGGATGGAATCCAATATGGTCAATGGCAGCCATCTTGGATTATGTACCTCAGTGAAAATCAATACCAATGGCCGTCTGACTGATGTGAAGAACCTTCCCAAGCTTGAAGTTGATTGGTGGAATTGTTCTTGAGATATCGCGTTCACAAGATGTGGGACGAACAGAATCCAATATGGTCGATGGCGGCCATCTTGGATTACGTACTTCAGTGAAAATCAATACCAATGGCCGTCTAACTGATGTGAAGCACCTTCTCAAGTTTGAAGTCGATTGGTCGAATTGTTCTTGAGATATCGCGTTCACAAGATGTGGGACGGACAGAATCCAATATGGTCGATGGCGGCCATCTTGGATTACGTACCTCAGTGAAAATCAACACCAATGGCCGTCTAACTGATGTGAAGCACCTTGTCAAGTTTGAAGTCGATTGGTAGAATTGTTCTCAAGATATCGCGTTCACAAGATGTGGGACGGACGGACGGACGGAAGGACGGACGGAGGGACGGACGGAAGGACGGACGGCTAGCATTTCCAAGTCCTCCCACCACTTCGTGGCGGAGGACAAAAAATCCGTTCAGTTTTTCACCTGTCACTTTCCAGAAACGAAGTAGGACGTCCCGACGAACCTCAATAATATAGTCCCCCTCTAGCCTTTCAAGTGTCAGGGGACAATTAGTAACATTTAGAACAGAATCGATTGTGTTATGACAAAACCAAGGGGCCCTGAAACGATTAAACGTATAGCGATCAGATCATGAGGTGGTATAGGGCCAGAGTTTTCAACCCACAAATGATATTTAATTATCTTCGTCTATCCTTGACACGTTATCAATTATATCAACCAACAACCCACTGGAAACAGAATAAGTGTCTCCAGACCCCATATTCCATTTCCCTGGAACAAAGGAACATCTGTGTATGTTATAGCACGGCGCGTCATTACTGCACGAAAATACTTTCGTGGGCAAAGTTTGGGATTTAGGGCGTAATCATGGCAGCGGTCGCCCATTGAGTGAAATAAAGTGACAATGGTTCGATTCGAATTCATAATCTCTCTTCGCTCTCCTTTAATTATTTTGTTATTTAGTTTTACATATGCTAATGTAGGGGGTTGTTTGAAACTACGCTAAGAGAAAACCGCCCCTTTTTCGAGTTGCCCCAGCCACTAGGTCACAAACCACTATTGTAAGATTATAATCAGGACTTGACTTCCGGTGAAACTTGATTGGTCATTATACCTGACTTGGTAAGAAATGGTTCGCGATATATTTTAAAATGTTTCTATAATATTCAACACTAAAAATATCTAAACAATCTTTTACAAATTTAATAGGAGAAAAACTGTGGGTCAGTTTGATTGCCCGCCTCTCGTATCCGCTGTGATTGTGTTGGGTGGAATTAACCGATTTCTGCCAGCCGTATCTCGAAAAAATGGTGGTGAATGTATGCTGAATTTTTTATATGTTAAGCGGAAAAGCCAGGCTACCTGGCGTGGCGAGTCATTTGGGGCGGCGAATATAACCCTGCGGTTTGGACAGAAAACAAAATGGCGGGACCGTGCAAAGACGCTCGAACGAGTAGATATCACT
>JAVTVY010036823.1:0-16920 GCA_036873755.1 Hanleya hanleyi | reverse complement strand
ACCGAGATGTACTCGTATATGACTGGGCCGCCCATCATTTCAATGTACAAGCCCCGTTCTGGGCTTAAGTTTTTTCACGTAAAGCCCCCTGTTCTGGGCTTAAGTTCTATCGATTTCAATGTACAAGCCCCCTGTTCTGGGCTTAAGTTCTATCGATTTCAATGTACAAACCCCCTGTTCTGGGCTTAAGTTCTATCGATTTCAATGTACAAGCCCCCTGTTCTGGGCTTCAGTTTTCACGTGGTTGTTCTCACGTTGTTGTTGTTATTTATTGTTGAATAAAAAAGAAAATGAGATCTCACCAAAAAAACTTGTCTTGTGTGTTTTCTGTGTGAGCATAAAACAAGCGGACATGAAGGCTATAACAGACATGTGGGATTCAGTCAAACTGGCTTTGAACACCGTGAAGAAAGTAGCCAATCAGTGACCTAGGGTGGGGCCAAATGTAACCAATCAATGTCCATAAAACAAATTACAAGCATCTGGTCCGTCATTCATAATTCAGCCGTCGTTCATTTGAGAATATCCGCGTCCATAATCCAAAGACCCATTCCATATTCCATATAACAGTATTAGCACCAAATTCAAAACGACAATCATAGTATACATAAACATAGGCTTGTTTCCTGCAAGAGAGAAGCGGTCAACAGTTTTCAATGATGCCGGCAAGACATCATGATGTTCCAAAAATATCAAATCCGTATCGCTGATCAGTATTCTTAATCTATGATATTCGTTGTAAAGTCGTCATCTAAAGAATGATGTATCTCAGTCACGCTTTGATTGTGACTGTTCTTATGAGTACCATGAAGATCTTGAAGTACATGGGTTCATACGGTCCCTAGCCCGGGTTAAGCGGAATTAGACACAAGTTACGAAACGTAACGCCATAGATCTTGCACGCTACGCTCGTATTTTGCTATCAGCATGCGATATGTATCGTCAAATTTGAGAAACTTTGAGTGGAGGCGCTTGGTGGTGTAGCCCTGTTTTATAAGTTTCTCCAACAATGTTTTGTGACGTTGATTAAAATCGTCACATTTAACACAGGATCTAGCAAATGCTACTAGGCGTGATATGTATACGCAAGAGCCCTGCAGTAAAATAGAGAGCCAATGAAATCAGCCCACAGACCAAGTACATGTTTTGGTCTAGGTTAAGAGCGGGCATTCCAGCACAAAAATTTTGACGAGGAGTTACAAGTTACAACAGCAACAAGTGGAGTGAAAAAAAAAATAGAGGTTCGAGGTGCGGGTAAAGACCAGGAAGATGGCGAGTGTAGACTCGTCCAACACCTATAGATTATGTTTATTACTATAAGTTCCATGGTTTCATGTATTTTTTCGTGCCAATACGGTTCTGAGGGAAAACTGAGGGTTCCCTACTGGCCATTTAACATGGGCATAGTGCTGGCGATCTTGTCGGGGACCCTGTGCATTCCATGGGTGCTTCGGGAGAGCGGACAAAGGCTATCTATTGGCCCGGAGAGGGCCGAACATTGGCGGAAGGGGGACCTTTGACCTTTTGACCTGGATGTGACCTTTGACCTTTTGATCCGCGCGCGCGCACTCGACCGAATAACCCGCGCAGGTGTGCGGCCTGACCGGGCCGGGGAAAACCCGGATGTTGAAGAGTACCCGGATGTTGAAATCCCGGATGTTGAAGAGGTCCCGGATGTTCTAGTACAGGCATTCCATACGTCTAAGGTCTATGGAAAAATTGGAAATCTTCTGTGTTCGGAGGTAGTTTTTTTGGTCATTCTGAAAACCGGAAGTGACGTCACACACTTGCGCAGACCCACCAAGCCACGTGACCTGCGCAGTAACCTACATGGAAAAAACCCGGATGTAAGATGAGTACGCTAACTTTATATGCACCCACCCATGCACAGGCCCCGATAAGCCCGGAGACCGATATTAGCCCTCCACTAGACAGGGTTGATAGGAGTTTTTCCCTATTGTAAGGGTAAAGTCCGTGTTTCGCTTTTTATATTTTCGGGGGACAAATCCTCAATTTACATACACCCACCCTGCTTCTCTCAGCAGGCCCCGATAAACCCGGGAGACCGATATTCGCCCTTTTGGATAGGGTTGATAGGAGTTTTCCCCTATTTTAGGGGTAAAGTCTGTGTTCCGCTTTTTAAATTTTCGGGGACAAATCCTCATTTTACATGCACCCACACATGCACCCAAACCCCGATAAGCCCGAGGACCGATATTAACCCTTTTGGATAGGGTTGATTGGGGTTTTCCCCTATTGTAGGGGTAAAGTCCGTGTTCCGCTTTTTATATTTTCGGGACAAATCCTAAATTTACATACATCCATTCCCCCACCCTACCTCTCTCAGCAGGTCCGACCGATAAGCCAGGGATCGATATTAGCCCTTTGGGATAGGGTTGATAGGAGTTTTCCCCTATTGTAGGGGTAAAGTCCGTGTTCCGCTTTTTTGATATTTTCGGAACTAATCCTAATTTTACATGCACCTACCCATGACTGGATGGCCCTGGAGGAGCGCTTCACTTTGACACCTCACTCGACCCAATCAGTCCCCTGGGGGGCCCTCTCGCCCGTGAAGATTGCCGAACATTCTCACGAAAACCCACGTATTTGGGACTACTTTCTGTCAGCGGTGGCAGACCACATCACTGACAGACCGCATCACCACGGAGGAATACATCCCCAGGTCACGTCCGATTCACCCAGACCGGAAGTGACGTCATACTTGCGCAGAACACTCAAGAACACTCCTGCGCACACCTCCCCATGACCTCCCCAGAACTCCTGCGCACACCACTTTCAATTTCTCGCGCATGCGCACTGACACCAATACCACTCCAAATCACCTCTGTATACTACTGTTGTTCGACATTTATTTGGGTCCACAGAAAACAGACGTTGCAATAAAAATAGAAAAGATTTACACAGATGCTTTACTGCAAGAAATATAAGGCGTTCGTTAGGAAAGTGATCCGCAAGTCACCGTGATTCGGAACCCATAAAACTACTGTATAAATTCTCTCCAAAATGTACAAAACACGTATTCCCTCCAAAACCACAACCTGGATGTGTCACTGAGCTAATTAGTTTGCACAAGGTGTTTTGTGTTGACCAAGTTTGAGGTTTAATAACCCTAGAATAAAATACTCACACATAAAAGCAAGAAAAGACAACAAAAAAAACTGGTTACAACGTGTGCGTTTTAATGTTGAGTTTTATTCACTGGGAAAGGCCAAGAACGCATCTCCAGTCATCTGGGATCCTGGAGCTTCCGAGGCCTAGGCGGCCCCTGGACCCTCGCCTTATTGTGCTGTCATAGTATAGCCCCCCCCCCCCCCCCCCCCGCCCCAAATCTGAAAACTTGTCTACGTCCTTGTAACTGCAGGGATTCTTCCCTCAATTTCAAGAAAAATTCAAATCTCGTTGATATGCACTCTTAAAATAATTCATGGATTTTGTTCCAGGTTTCGTTCAGGCCATTTGACGACAAATGTGTTTCAAGGAGGATTTTTTTTATATTTTTCTTAAATATGAGGAAAGAATCTCTGCAGTTAAGAGCAACTTACTCGAACTCCAAGAACTCGTCCTGAATTTTAAGTGCATTCGTCTAGAACGACCGTGGAAATGCCGGACGATTGAAAGAGTGCAGAAGTACTAATATTCTTCAGTCAGTTCTTAGAAAGAGTAGAAAGAACAAAATTCTCACAGTAAAATAACTTCAATTCCATCATAATTTTCTTCTTTTTTTCTTTTTGAGAGTTATAGGACTATCTCTCTCCGCTAAATTGAAAGCTTATAGATCTACACTACAATCTGTCGGGACGTGACAGGTTAAGTAACGGTATACAGTGTTGTACAGCAGTAAATAAAAGATATTTTTAACGGCCTGGTAAATGTGGTCACATAAGGAGGTATACTGTAAGAACAACTGAAAATGAAAACACACAAACACATAAACGCACACATAAAAGCCACACACACATACACGCGTAAATCCAATGGGAATAAAGAAATTCAAGACGATGTACGGATGTGGGGGTTGCGTATATTTTTTGGAAGCGAAGATATAATTTGTAAGTTGCAGACTTTCCGAGAGATAACTTCATAACAGGCATCATTCCAAGCATGGACTAACATTTAACACCATTTAAAGCTATACGATAATGCAGTATAATCATTATTCATTTACGCTGACATTTTCTTCATCGATAGTGGCAGAGATCATTCATATAATGACGGCCTCGCCATACTATCCACATCGCAATAGCTGCTCTCTAAGCATGCGCAGATCGATTTTGTCCTAAAATACCGGAAGGCGACGGGAAGGGCGACGCCGTTAGCGACGTCGTGGGCGACGTCGCGTTTAAACAGGGCGACTTCGCGTCGCGTTCTATCTCTTAACATTATAAGAACGCGACGGGAAGGGCGACGTCGTGGGCGACGTCGCCCATCGCGTCCTGTTGATGAAAGCGACGCGCGACGCACGACGGAAAGGGCGACGTCGCGGGCGACGTCGTGGGCGTGGGCGACGTCGCCTTTAAAAAGGGCGACGTCGCGTCGCGTTCTATCTCTTAACATTATAAGAACGCGACGGAAAGGGCGACGGGACGCAAAAACGGCCAAAACAGAACATCATATGAATGTGGTGAAGACTAAACTGTGCTTAGTAATTGACTTGATAATATAGAGATGTGTGAATTGAGATTTGATCTGTATAGTGATATTAATCATGTGAAGTGATAGCTAGGTAAACAATCAAGTCGCAAAGTTGTGAATGGAATTTAATTACAAACTTTAATGGAACGTAAACAATCGGATGGAAATGATGTAATCAAAGAGAAGCGAAAGATTTATAGAACCTGATAACTCCACGTTCAGGGTATAGGTGTTATGTTATGAATCTCTATGTTTGTTTACTTGCATAGCTTTATTACGGTTTTTACAACAGCGTGAACTTTCAACATTACCATATTACTTTTAGAATGACAAAGGATTTCGAATGTTCATTCCATCGCAATAGAGAATTTCTTCGACGGTATGCTGGTCTTTTCCATTACTACGGCTCTTACTCGAGCGTAGTCTTTCGATGGCAACTGTTGTCTTTTGTTGCCAAATGTTTATTCTCATGTAAGTCATGTTCATTTCCACTGCATTCGTCCACGGATTGGTCAGATTATAACACACTTAAATCACCCAGCACGACAGACCAGAGCATGTACCGCGACGTCAAATTTATTACAGCTGTCAATTCGAGGATTGAGTTTGTGACGATAGGATTGTTGTGTTTCGAGCCGAAACAATAAACAAACATTGCTTACATGTGTTCCTCCCTCCTCGCAGAAGTGGATTCCCACTCGATTCGAACTCTTCCGCATACTTGTACTGGGCCTCGAAAGAAAAGAAAAAAATGTCTTCAGAGGGAACTAAAAGCGTATTGTTTTCTTCAGTGGTCTCCAATAATTCAGTGTGATTAAAATGACACTTCTTCTAACCAAGTTCGACCGGTTCGGTAGGGAATGATGTATTCTTTCGAGAAGTGTGGCTGGGAGAATTGTAATCCAAATTACCTTACAAGACCATCTGATTGGAGGGATGTGCATGCCGTATTGTCGAATAATTGTGTTCGTCGAGAGATAAATGGAATTTCATGTCGTGTTATATGCATTACATGTTGGTGTATCATTGCCAAAACAGGTGCGCTACACCTATCAAGAATGTCAATTTCATCGGTGCGAAGCTCACTGGGCAGGTTTGTAAAGTCGAGTAATTGTGAAGGTGGAATCGAACCCGCATGCAGTGCATTTGCCTGTCTTTTGGGATGTCTTGGTGTAGTTCATGATGCCCCAGACATTCATCATCCTTTCAACGGTAAAGGGGCAATTCTGGACAAAGTCTTTGCTACCTTGAAATGAACATCCGACGATGTTTCTAAAAGTCAACGGCTATCTATGAAAGCTCACTCTCAACTAAGAACCATAATATGGCGACTAATTTTGTTACATGTAGAAACGATAGACCAATTAATCGGGATATGATCTTTCCACACAAAAATCACAGGTCATATAATACTTTCCCCTCGTTTACTAGCAAATTAGTTTAGCGACCTACAATTGAAATTAATATTATTTTTCATCCCGAGTAAAGAAACATTATATACTACACTATGAAATTGAGTAGTATTTAACTAAATATCATGGAATGAGTACAACTTTCCAAAATAATATATAGAAAACTCCTTCCAATTGATAGAATATATTATATAGCGCTTGTTATATTTAATACGTAACGAGCTATTCTCCTCATTACATGGTCAATATACATGGAATCCCATCTATTTAGCACATTTTCAAGGAAAGGGTGAGCCGATTTTCAGTGCATATAACCAGACATTTAAATTAATTGATTTTAGAAACGAAAGAAGTTAGAGTTATCGGAGATCCTAGTCAAGAAGGGCTGATCGTTGAAATTTTTGACAGACAAGACCAAGACCAGATAAGGAAATGGAATGCCCGTCTGGATCGCTATATAACACCACACCTAATACGATAAACAGAGTCTGTCTCCATATTTCGTGTAACAAGCAGACTCGTACACGCCCATAAATGGAAGTATTTAGTTGCATGCTTTGTGTTTTACTGCCCTCAATCTCGTGTGGCAAAGGTACTTTTCAGAGTTAGCTATCAATGCGACCGTTCCGAAATGTGCCTTTCGCCAAGAACTGTAGTAATGGACAAGACCAGCATACTACCAAACAAATTCTCTATCGCGATGGAATGAACATCCGAAATCCTTTGTCATTCTAAAAGTCATATGCTAATGTTGAAAGTTCACGCTGTTGTAAAAACCGTAATATCGTTCTAATACATAATATTTCATTTAGGTCGATAAACCACTCTGGCAAATGTTCATATAGATTAAGGAAGATAAATACATGCTATTGAATTATAGCAATGAAATCCTCGACAAGATTATGTCCTCGTGTGTACAGACGTATCGTATTACAATGAACCATTCCCTATCACATGTGTTCACAGCTTTTAGCGTTCCCTGTCGACAGGCGTTTCACCAACAGCTCAAATACATGTGTACCGTATCGTCTATGTTTCATTCGCGAGCGAAAACATGTACCAATATAGTCCGAAGAAGGAAATTTTCCAAACTAAATGCAAATATTCGGGCGAATTTCAAAACAGAAAATGGCTGAATATTTCATTGGCTGATTTGATGACGTAATATCATATAACCAGCACGTGTCCCTCATGTGGATTCCTAATGATTTCTCCAAACATTCTCTATAATAGTCTAATAAGGACTGCTTGACAGGTTGAAAATACGCTTCGAGGCGAAATAAATTGATTTCATTAGAAATCAGTCTCTGAATCTCATGAACGTGTACATGACGTGGCACATCGTTCCACGAGGACGCCTATCTGTAGTTGATATATTAATTTTTAATACACATAAATATAAGGGATTTTATTAATATTAACGAAAATCGCCTTTTACACTGACAGGCAGTAAATACATAAGCTGTGGTTTCAGAAGGACAGTAGAGCGGAGTTTAAACCAGGAATATCGATTCGGAGTGAATAGTTGATATCTGACAATGGCGTAATTATTACATCAAATATATCAGTTTGATCATCGGATTAGATCTTGCATGAGAACTTCAAAATTCAATTAATGTGTCTAATGGCAAGTAAGGTAACAGTGAGGCAGGCCTGCATTACCATAGCATATCAATTGTAGCCCTATATCGATCAAGCTCATACAAGTCTAACGGGACAAGAATGATATCTTCAGTATACAGGCGTCGTTTGCAGTTCAGTTGTCAATTCCTTCAACATGCTGCATTGAAACGCAGATGTCACAGTCGAGTTCAAATAAAAATCTGAAATACAACAATTTATGTATCGCCGGCTTTACCACTATCTCCCTGAAATTGTATTTTAATTAAATAAAATCAATAAACATACAACGACTTGTTCTATTGTTAGCATGGTGATTATTTTATAAGCCACATGTTCGGTGTGTTTTTTTAACTCGCTTGTCATATCTGCTTGACAGGTTGGCTGAATATATCTGCTTTTCAATGCAGATTGTTATTTGAAGCAATCATGGTGAAATAGTAGATAATTCCTTATTTCATTACCCTCTCTTGCCCAACAATCCTTTCACCATTTACAACTCTCCTGAAATCCCAAAATATTTGTTTTTGTTTTTGTTATTTGGCGATACATGATCAACACGAAGATACGAATATCCAAAGGATCTGGTACGATAAGATGGACAAACGGCCCCAGCGAGCAGCTCATTCACAGCGGATCACGTGACTCAAGTGGAATTGAATGGATTCGGGTTGAACACCGAGAGCGCGGTTTGCAAGGCCAAGCATATTTTACTCGTGGTTTTACACTTCTTTCCCTTTTATTAAATTGATGTTGTTATGTGATATCTTCGTGCCATCCCTGTTACGTTAATGCCGTTAATTGCATAAATAAAAAGATGAATACGGAAATGAAATAATAGATTTTACTCGCCACTCGCTGAATTGAGTGTCCGCAAGTCTCATTTCTTTAAGAGAACCAACGACAACTCTCGTAGTTTTGGCGTCTGCAACATACTGCAGCCTCATGTGCGGTAGGTGACGAGCATCCTATATGGCGTTCGACTGACAACCACGCACAATGTGGTGAACAAGGGCAATCAGCAATGTTTAAAGTTCCGAATGTATATAGAGGATATTGCACTGTTGAGTTTGAATAGCATAAATATTTGTTCGAGTGAAAGGTGGAAGGATAACCCACGAGACGCGAAGCGTCGAGTGGGTTATCCTTCCACCTTTCACGAGAACAAATATTTATGCTATTCAAACTCAACAGTGCAATATTCTATTTATTATTTATAGAACATTATTTTTCTTATCAATTTTGTAATATTAGACACCGTGGGCTGTCTTTTGAAGTAATTTTCTAACACAAATTAGGTCGGATTTTATTTTGTTTATGCCGCGGAGAAATACAAAGACATTAGCCAATGGGAATGGAAGAGTCCCGTCTGAAGTCACGTGCAACTGTCAATCAAGCGGTTGAGTCGAAAGATCGCGATCGAAGCGAGAAGAAAAAATCTTCTTGAATTTAGAAGAGTTTACAGACTTTCAGTTTACCCGACAGTGAAAGGAAGGCAAGTTCTCACGAAGGACAATGACACGTGGGCCTGTTGATAGCTGTCTACATCTCGGTTCAATTGAATTGCCTGAAGTGAAACCGGAAGAACGGGCAACAGAAACACAACACTGCTGACTCGACTCGCGACTGTGCCGAACACGCATGGTCGGATAAACACGACAAACTGCAACTTCAAGCTCTCCGTCTGGGTAACTGTATGTGGAAACTGCTATGCAGCATATGAGAAATCAACTTTAGAGCTATCCCCTTTTAGCTTGTTTGTATATCTTTGGGCTCGAACGTAACTGAAGCGTTTTCCTACTGAACATGCAGAAAGCCAGCCCATCGCAGTTTGCGGGTTTCACGCTTTTCTGCATCATCTTTGCGAAAGTCTACAAGGACCCAAGGTGGTTAGTAACTTTATTTCTACTCATACCAGTATTAATTGTGCATTCTTGGTTGACGTAACAACTGTTGTTTTATGTCGAAGGAGCCTAAAAGTTCACTTACTGCGAAAGTCTAAAAATAGACCTGACATCACGATATCAGGTCATATCGTTCAAGGCCAAATCGTCCAAGACCATTGGAAAAAACTTCGCCCAAATATTGAGACAGATCGACCGACGATTGAGGCCGATCACTCAAAGTATTTTATAGATCGTACCAGCGCTGCGTGGATATGTTAGCTAACACTTAAATAAAAAGATATATTGAATTTTATATGAAATGATCTGTATATATATTCATTCCATGACGAAGTTTTGAAGGGTTATGAATTGTTGGCAAGCATTCTCGGAATGAAGGTACCGTAGTGAAAGAAGTAGTTCCGGCAACGTCACTGTCAGGTCAGAGTTCACATGTACTCAGCAGTTAGATAACAAAAGTGTTATCTAACTGCAAAAGTGTTATCTAACTGCAATGAAAATATCACTTTTAGGAGTGAAGAAAATATAACGATTTCACTGTTATATAAATAATAAATGCTCTTAGTTCATCGTGCCCAAAGTAACTGTTGCATGACCAGTTTCATTTGACCGAAAGGTCCTTCTGGGTTTACGCTGATGACCAGCTGCACATGCGCCACGTCTTTACTGGTGGTAGAACTGTTGTCGGTAAGGATTAAAATAGATGCGCTATGGCCGTAAACTGCATTTGTCTATTTACCCATTATGATTGGTCAACAGATAATTTTCTCATTTGGCCTTGATTTCGTTTACTTGGCAAGACCATTGTTGATATCGCATACATCACAAGGGGTAGTAAATATTCTTCATCATGGACATATATATTTTTACATATTTATGTACGAATTCAACGCACAGATTTAGTTCCCTGAGACCACGTTTGTACGACTAAATACTATTTTTTATCAAATTAGTCTAGATATTGTTGTGTGCAATTCTCTAATCACGCGGGCAAAGCTAGCATGGGAAGAGAGAACTTTGCAACATTTGCTGAATATTATATCTTGAGATATAGACCATTTCCACTCATTCTTTCTACTAACAAATATTCACATATATATTGTAATCATGGTGCAAAATCGAAAAATGCATAAAACTATCAAACCATTTTGGACGAATATTTTGGGATTCGAACCAGCAGATCATCAATCAAAACGATAACTCTTCTCGCGACTCTATCCATTCGGCCAGCTCTTAATGGTACATATAACGTTGCTCCAATTATCGTATTTGAAATTGAACACCAAATGACCAAAAACAATATTCCATAAAGTTTCATTTTTTATATGAAGATAAACGACACAAACCTACCACTTTGGAGAGCTCTTGTTAAAAAATCATTGCACTCATGCTCCCAATACTTCAAAGGGAGTTGAAAAAAATGTCATAGTTTATGCTAATCGAGACGAGCATTTCATATTTTAAGTTTCATTTTTCATCTACAATCGTACCTCACCTGGAGCGGTTTGTCCACCTTAACGTACCAGGTCCTTTAGAAATTCATAGGATGTTATATCACAGAATGCAAACGCTTTGATATGGGACACATCAGAACAAAATAAATTTTGGCTGTTTCTTTGAAATATATTGATACACCGATCTGAAGGGGAGTCAAACGTTTCATTGGTAGCCTGAGCCTCTCTCTGTAACCATGATATTTATTTCCATTTTTTTAATTTTTTTATTTTTTGTCCTCCGCTACGAAGTGGTGGGAGGACTTGGAAATGCTAGCCGTCCAACCGTCCTTCCGTCGTGACGTCCGTCCCACATCTTGCTCCATATCTCAAGAACAATTCGACCAATCGACTTCAAAATTGAGAAGGTTCTTCGACGGCAATTGGTAGTGATTTTGACCGAGGTACGTACTTCAAGATGGCTGCCATTGACCATATTGAATTCCGTCCGTCTTGCATCTTGTGAAGGCGATATCTTGAGAACAATTTGACCAATCGACTTCAAACTTGACAAGGTGCTTCACATCAGCTTGACGGTCATTGGTATAGATTTTCACTGAGGTACGTAATCCAAGATAGCTGCCATTGACCATATTGAATTCCGTCCGTCTTGCATATTGGGAAGGCGATATCTTGAGAACAATTTGACCGATCGACTTCAAACTTGCCAAGGTGCTTCACATCAGCTTGATTGTCATTGGTATTGATTTTCACTGAGGTACGTAATCCAAGATAGCTGCCGTTGACCATATTGGATTCCGTCCGTCCCACATCTTGTGAACGCGATATCTCGATAACAATTCGACCAATCGACTTCAAACTTGAGAAGGTGCTGCACATCAGTTAGACGGCCATTTGTACGGATTTTCATTGAGGCAGTGTGTAATTCAAGATGGTTGCCATTGACCATCTTGGATTCCATCCGTCCTGCATCTTGTGAACACGATATCTTGAGAAAAGCTCAACCAATCGAGTTCAAACTTGAGACGGTGCTTCAAATCAGTTAGCATGCCACTGGTATTGATTTTCATTGAGGTAATATGTAATCCAAGATGGCTGCTATTGACCATCTTGGATTCCGTCTGTCCTGCTTCTTGTGAACGCGGTATCTTGAGATCAATTGGCCCGATTGATTTCAAACTTGAGAATGTGCTTCACGGTATGTAATCCAATATGGCTGACATTGGCCATCTTGGATTTCACTCACCCATATTGTACCTATCTGTGTCGTGAATGCGATATCTTGAGATCTATTCCATCTATCGATTTATATAACTACAGACTTACATTCCAGTGTTACACTACCCATTACTGCTTCCCAAACCTCAACTTTTCTCAATAATTCCAGATAAATGTCTCTATCCACATTCACGTATCAACTTTCCAAGTTATATTCAAGGAGATATTGGAAGCGTATATGCTGTACCTGTTCTCAAACAGGCTACTTGGCCGAGGACGCGCTAGCTATCCAGCTTGTTATATTTTCCCCTCATTTCAAGGATTATCTCTCCGAGCCGACTATTATTTATGTTATATTGTAAAATGAATTTTGTATCTTTTCGCTGTGTGCAGGAGACACGCAAATAAGTTCGTCTGCTCTCATCAGTTGTAAATGCAAATAAAATACCATTTAAATCAATTATAAGCTTTTAAGAGCAACTGCCCCCATCATCAGATATAAATACACAAATAATACATAACGAAACCGTTGGGATGCATTATGGAAAATGGATTGAAAGATCCACTGAACAACAAGTCCAAATGGTATACAATGCTCTGTTCGCTATTGTTCAATGCTGACAACTTCCATTACCTGTAACTCAGTTTGTGCCATATATTATGCATTTTTGGTCTTATGACATCACCAAACGAGTCATTGCGATAGATATAATGAAGATGTGGCACATTAAATGTAAGTTTTCGCCCAAGTATCTAAATATCTCTTACTTTGGCAAAATAAATAAGTAAAATAAATATCCAATTTATCCGAATTTTGCTCTTTATATGTTGGCAACAACCCAATTTTGTTGTTACGACACTAAAGGAGATCCTTTCTAAGCCTTTGCAAAAACAATTCAAACCTATGAGGGAGCATAATATCACCCTCTAATTCCTGAACATAGGAACATAGGAGCATGATCATAATTTAAGCCTACACTATAATAGCGGGATAGGATGAACAACAAGACGGATTATATTCTATAAGAGATATGAGCGCCATTGACCTAGAGTGAACACTAAATGAATTGTTGTTATACACATACCCTATATATTGAATAGGCGAGTATTGATGGAAGTTGAGCATTTAGATGTGTTGAGATTCTGTGTAAGCAAGAGTGAATTTGTCCTCACAGACCAATGAGATGCTGTGTAAGCAAGAGTATATTTGTCCTCACAGACCAATGAGATGCTGTGTAAGCAAGAGTAAATTTGTCCTCACAGACCAAAGAGATGACGTGTAAGCAAGAGTAAATTTGTCTTCACAGACCAATGAGATTCTGTGTAAGCAAGAGTAAATTTTTCCTCACAGACCAATGAAAATCCCGCGTTTCTTTTTGAACTGCCAATCAAATCAAATCAAATGCCTTAAAACTGGAAGATACCCCTTGAGGCACTATTGTTTGTATAAACCCCCAACGCCATTTATGCTGGATTGATGGTAATCCATTTTTATTCAACGGAGCTTATGTAAACTTTCCGCATACCTTTGGACATATGAGAAAGGTATGCGCGAATACTTATGATAGTAGGCTTAACATCTCACAGGCAAAGAATACATTTAATTTAGAAGTAGAGAGAAGGTTCCGGCTGCAACGCTATTATGGCCACGATGTGTTCCTGGTCCAGCTAAGCGTTGATGCCACCTTGGCAGAAACTTCGGTCAATCCAGCTGACCGCATGACAGTTGAGTCTGGGCCAGTAATTCGTAGCAACATACATAGACATCACTGTCGCATTTATAGAGAGATGTTTTATAAATGGTCAATGAAGATCATAGCGATCGTAGATATAAACAAATTTGCTTGTAATAATAAATGGAAAAGTTCAGCCGTGAGTTTAAAAATATAATCTTATTTTCTCTCTATGTGGATTATTAAGCATGATTGAGTCAGAACTGCACGGTAATGCAAAGTTGAGCTCGTGGTGGCTACCAATTGGTTACCAATCAGTTGGAAAGCACCTTACTACCACGTAGTACCTGATTGGCAACTGCACGGTACTGTTCAATCAGGACTTCACTGTACCAAGCTTAAAATTTCCGTGCGTGCAGTACCAATAGGTTACCTAGAGGTTGTCAGCATGAAACAGAACAGTGCATGAGTGATACAGAACTGAGTGGTACTGCACGATAGAAGTTTCCCTGTACCGCACTAAATTGTAACGTCATGTGAACGCGATATCTCGAGAACAATTCGACCAATTGACGTCAAACTTGAGAAGGTGCTTCACATCAGTTAGACGGCCATTGATATTAATTTTCACTGGGGTACGTAATCCAAGGTGACTTCCGATGACCATATTGGATTCCGTTCGTACATGCGATGAGAAGCTAGAAGCTGTGTGGCTTGACGTCTCCTGTTTTTTTTTGCGAATTTGCGACAAACCATAGTAACACAGTAAAACAAGTAGTTCCTGACTGGACACATATTATGGATTCACCCCTTGCAAATACCATGCCGCTTTTTCTGATTAGAAACAGCAGAAAATATCATTCAGTTCATCCATTTTGTTGATACAACTGAAAATTTTGAATTCAGGCATTCTTTATGCCGATAACAGGAGTAATTATGGATTACAAAATACGTCTTCCTCCGTGAAAATCAAAGCTCCAATGAATGGACTGCCTAATGGAATGATGATTTGTACACAACAGCTAACCACGTGACTGGGTCAATTCAACCAAACAAAATTGAATTGAATAGATGGCAGGGCCTTATATAACCAAAATAGTCGTCTTCGAGTGCCATTTACTCAGCTATTTAAAAAATCGAGAAAATGCTAGAAACATATTTCCAATAAAGTGAAATTTGTCCTGGGCTGGCCTTTCTCTTTAATACAAACAGCAAGAAGCACACACATTTTTTTTACGAATAAATGTTGATTTAAACTTTCTCTGCTGAAACGGTACATGTAGCCTATTACATGAACCCTGTTTCGTGCTTCATTCGTGCAAAGATTGATATTGCGGACATGTCGCTTTGTTTACCATATGCCTTAAATAATTCTTCGCGGCTGATGTCTTCTCGGTTGATGATGTCATGAGGAGCAAAATCGGTCCCACGCTTTGATAGACGTACATGTAGTAGTCTGAAAGAAGATACGCCTCTGTCTTCAAAAAGACTTGCACTAAGACCTATTGAATTAAAGTGCCAGAAAAGCCATTCACATGGCTGAGCAAGGCTTGACATAAACTCTTGTATATTTAAATTAATAGCTGTTTTGCATCTATTTTTTATTGTGTTAATTATACGGTCACCAGATTTACATTTACAACTATATTACCATATTAACGAATTCATAGCTCACCGATTGCCTAATTAACTACAGAGTTCCATATTTCGACAAAAAGTAAAGCAATTCCACTGCTACAATCCGACTATCATCTTGTTTTGCCTACTTATATTTTCAGTAATGCACACTCGTACACTTTCACGGGCACTCCAAATAGACCCTCTGTGTAACGTGTTAACCCTACCTGGCCTGGGGGGGGCATTATGGCCCCCTACCAAACTTTCTGTGCTATCTCCGGAACGGCAAAAAATGGAGAGTTGAAACTCCGTGACTTTATAGTTTATCGTATTGGGGTCATTTTGAGCCTATTTGTATAACCCCCGAGCAGAGGATCATGAGTAAATCCAAGATGACGGCCACGTGGGGTCCCAGAAAAGTGATGTTTTTGTCATATTTCTTCAAAATTTCTGCTTTTCCGCAATGAAAAGTGGGCAAAAACTAGTTTATTTCACATTACATTAATATTTACCAATTTGTCATGCAGTTTTTGCGGAGAAATTGCAAAAATAAAAATTTCGGAAAATTTAACCGAAAAATCGACCAAAAAAATGCCGTTTTTGAAAATGACGTCACTGTGACGTCATCAAAGCGGCCATCTTGGATTGTTTTACATTTTCTGGTAGAGCTTCACCAAAGGGTATAGTGTGATAAGTTTCAGCCCCCTAGCTCAAGAGGTAAGAAAAATAATTAGGGGGGCCATTTCGGCTGGACAGGTCCCAAAAAGCCCAGGCCAGATAGGGTTAACAGACCGTGTGTTGAAATCAAACTCCCAGCGAAACGAAAGCATACCATGCTCCAAGCAGCTAGCCGCTGATTATCCATCGTCGCAACAAATGCAGGGGAACAAAATAATAATAATAAAAAATCTTCATTGACAGAGGTTGCCTAGAGAGAGTTAAAGGATCGACAACTTTGGTATTTAGTGGTCTGAGGCCTGACTGGCGGTGGGTCTTTGCCAGCTGATAAAAAACATCCACGAGGTGTTGATCCCCAATGAGTTTTTCTGCATGTTTGGCTTTATGTCAGAGGAGAAGCTGCAGCCGAGCCATGGTTCTACCTCGTATATTGTAGAACGTTGTACCTTGAAACGACTCCCATCAGGCAGCCACCATGTACGATGCCCTGCCGACATAGGTTGGACCAGTGCTCAGAGGAAGGTGTCGTTCGCATTGTGCCCGATGATCTTGCCTCACAGTTACGGATTCGAGAATATTTACACATGCTGTCTTTGTAGACATCCACTCCCATACCTGTACAACTGGAACATATCGGCAACTTAGAGGAAGGGTATGACGTCCAGACTGTTGTATCACATGAGGAAGTCCT
>JAVTVY010036822.1:0-15720 GCA_036873755.1 Hanleya hanleyi | reverse complement strand
CGATCTTTGATCACTGTTGTGGGTCCTGTCAACTTTGTCAATTTCCCGCGGCAAATTTTACTTCCTGTTGCACGTGCGTGGTAGCCGGGTGCATGCAAAATTCGGACCTGTTATGAAACGGTGCATGCAAAACTCGGACCTGTTACGAAACGGAAAGGGACTAAGTCTTGTGTTTTTTCAAGTCAGTACCGATGGTAAATTATATTGTTGGCTTTTTTCCTTCAGCTTGTATTCACAATACAAACAAAGCTGACATTTTTCTATGCAGATAATCCAGTTAATTGATAATTCCAATGGGATTCTGCTGGCTGGTTCGGTATTACTGGAAACAGCAATTGAAGATGGGAGACAACTTTTGTAGTACATATATTTGAAATACTGCTAGGCTAAAATCTTCAAATTCCTCAAGAATTCCTCATGTGAATTTCACATGGTTCAGTCAACAACAAAGCTTTTGGCAATTTTAATTTTGCAGAAATTAGAGGAAAGTTTTGAATATAATATGTGGGCCAAAAGAAAAAAATAATAATAAAACAAACACCTGCCCACCTCATTTGAAAAAAACATTGATGGACTTGGACCACTGGGGTCTATGTTTTAAGTAGTTTAATTTGATTGAACATTTAATAAATTGTTTAAATATGTTGCTATAGTTTGTTATTATGTATGTCAGAAAACTATTCCAGAGTGTTGAAAAATTTGGGAGAAAAGTCCATTTTCTCCGTGTTTTTATCTCTGACTGTGTTGTGTTTTTCGCCCTCCCTCATTGATTTGAAAAGCTGTCCTGACGAGAAACATAGAATTAATTTGCACCGGCCTTATTACAACATGCACAAACCAAGCACAACTGAGCCCAAGTACGGTACGGTTCAGCATTTACCACGGTGGTAAACCATACACACAAATTCCTGAAACACTTGCAGAGAAAATGGAAATTGAACCTGTACATACCCCACTCTGGACCATGCCAAATGGTCCCGGATTCATTCCAAGAAACATCACTTCTTTGCGGCGGTGACAGTATTTCCGCACAAAGTCGGCGTGTGGTTCAAATGCATGGTCGAGGGGACAATAGATGTGACTGACGGGTTCTGGGAATAAAAGGCTCCTCAGTCGGAAACACAGTTGCTGTTCTAGGAGAAGATACTGGTCTGCTAGTAGAGGCGGATCACCGTACACAAAGTTGTATATGGTTTTCCTGTCCGGGTTTTCGTCATCTTGAGAGTCACTCTCCAAGAGGCTGTGATACACGCACGTTTCTGACAGGTTGTTGGGGGAGGGGCTCCCATGGGGAGTAACCTGTCCATGGTGGTAGCCCATGGGCATACGCTCCGTTTTTATGTTATGCATCTGTGGGGCCATGTGATACTGGTTAAGCGCTGCATGCGGGGACATAGGTTGCGTGGGACTGAAGTGAGAATAACCGTCTGGAGTGCGACCTCTGTCTGGGGGCATATTTGTACAGTCAGACTCCCTCTTTATCATCATTTGGTCATACATGGACCGAGCTACATATGGGTGACCAGTCTGTTGAAAGTACATATTTTGCGAGTCTGTGTTTGCCATGTGCCCCATATTCCTGTAATCATACAGGCTGTTCTGGCCGTAGGCACAAGCGACGTTACCCGTGTCACATCTCTGTGACCCCCACTGGCCCGCGGCTCCATACATAGGCATAGTAAACATAGACGAGGAATAATTCGGGTCACAATAGTTTGTCCCATTGAAATTGTGCAAGTTGTACATACACTGATCGTAGGGCTTGCTCTCATTGGTGTTGGACAAAGCGCTGACATATGGCGTAGCGTGGTGAGGTAAAGGTGGGGTGGAACTGGACAGCACATTGCCATAGTTATGGTGAGGTAACGTGGTTGTCGTGGGACTACCGGGGAACATGTTAGATGGAACGTGTGTAGCGTATGATGGAACATACTGAGGAGGATCTGCTGAGACCTCTGCCCCACTCGCAGGCCTATGAGGCATCCGCTGCTCCGGTTCGGTCTGGTTCACATAGTGGTTGCCCTGGTTGCTGGGTGGCCGCTCCCATTCATTGGTTGGCTCTATTTTGCAGCGCTTGGCATATGGGAAGTATGAGTAATCCATACTTCTATGAGACGATTCTCTGAAAACAGCTTCTCTGGGTCTGAAATAACAACACACATTACAAATTTTTTTTTCACTTCTGCTTTAAATAATTCTCAATGAACCTGCACTATGCAATGCATACGACAGATTTCAGTATAATGGGGGCCAAAACGTGGCCCTCAACACTGAAAAATAAACACTGACTATTTTATGTTTTGCATGTGGTACCTTGACAATGATGGTCTAAGTCTGATTTTGTGAAAGTTTTGAGATAATTGGTCGGTTGTGAGAAAATCTAGAATAGATTTTGTTGCCCCCCTTCCATCTGATAGTTTCTCTGCAGATCACTGCAGGAGGGCTGTGTTCTGCTGCTCTGACTCGAAGCAGGAGCAAAATGTTTCTCTTAATGCAATGTAGTATAATTGAATGAACACTCCAGCAGTCCATGATCATCCGGAATAGCAGAAAAGCTAGTTTTCAATGCAAAAAGTACCCAGCAAATGCAAAGAACGGGTATAGGATGGACACAAGGTTTGCCAAAGGTTTTCTGTGTAAGTGACGTTTTGACCACACACAACTGAAAATTAATTCTTAGCTTCCACAATGCTTTTTGAAACTATTCAAAGCATTTCATGCAGATGGCGCATAGTTTTTCTGAGTAAAAGTTTGATTTAACGTGGTTGCTAACGTGATGCTATGGACGGACAAACAGTAACGTTAGCAACATTACATCGTCAGAAACGTTTCTTCTTTTGCTATGGAAAAGATGCTTGCTGCAAACTAGATGATTTCAGAAAGAAATCAGGAGGAAATTTCTTTTGAGCATGTGGAATGCCTGTTAACCAACCTGCAGGTTAACAAAAATCGAATATTACTGTTGCTAACATTACATTTGGACGGACTTTGTGGACAGACGGACATGCCTAAAAATTTTCACTAAATCCCAGAATTTACCATGATGAAGATCAGATATATGGTTTCTAAGCTCTGTTATCTACATGTACATGAACTATCAGGCAAATTGATAATGCCAATGCAATATTTTTACCATGTGTCAGTCATTGCTAACGTGACACATGTGGACGGACATGTGTCACGTTAGCAATAAACATGACACTGCTAATGTTACATTCAGACAGACACCTTATAAACTGAGGATTTAGCTGCAAAACTAAATACTGCAGACTGCTATTATCAACCAACTCTGCTCACTTTGTCAGTTCTGCCAAGCAAACATAAGAAAGACCTGTATTTGAAACAAAATTTACGTAAATCCTACTTAGTTGTATTGCTAACGTTACTCAGTTGCTAACATTACATAAGTGGACGGACACAAAACAAACTGAATTTTCACATTCAATTGCACTTAACATGACTCATCAATTACATTGTTAGTGGAAGTGCTGTGTAGGAAATACAGACTTACAATGAAATGTTGACTAACTGTGATAGAATAGAGTACAGCTTAAACAATGTTGTTGCTAACGTGACTTTAATTGTGGATGGACATTCTATTAGCAGTCACGTTAGCAGTTTTTGAAAACCTTATTTTTTATTTACTTTTTAAATATTTTGGTTGATTTTATGTGCCGAATCAGCCACACATAAGCATTTTCTGCACCAAATTCATTAAAAGTGTGAGATGATAGTATTGTATGATACAGATGACCAAATTCCATAGAGGTGCTAACATTACAGATGTGGACGGACAACCTTGGAAGATATTGTATTTTCACCATTTGGCTTTGTTGTACACTACAATGATTGCAGTTCAACATTAAATCACAATTCCACCCCATATCAATATTTTGGAACATTTCAATGCTGAAAACAATACAGATATAATATATTCTATGGCATTGCAATTTGGTCTCCAAGAAAAGTGGGAATTTTGTCTGTCCTACAACACAGCAATTCGATATTTTCTTTTCAAATTATTTTGAAAAGTTGTTTGTATATTGCGAACATTTTATGTATTCTATGTCTACAATCCATATACTTTCATTTAGAATGAAACTCAGAACAATTCTGCAAGTGTTTCACTAAATTTAGGGCTTCAGAAAAAAATAGTGTCTTTGGCCCCCTTTATAATGAAATCTGTCATATATCATGTATATATATTTGTTTCTTGTGAAAACAAACAAGTGAAGCAATATTTTTGGGACCGAATAGAAGCAAATATCTTGCAAAACTAATTCTGGAATCATTTGAAGGTTCAAGTGGGTGCAGTTTTGGTTCAAAAAAAGAAAATTAACACATCAAATAAAATGGCCCCAATTTCCCTCGGTTATCAGTTGTTGGATATACTCAGCAAACATGCATTTCATATGATATACGTTTAGAAATTTGACAACTAGGTTAACAACAAGCGTTCTGAGAACCCCAACATCTCGCCTTGCGCGATTGAAAAGAATCTAGAAGCGACACAATGGCCGATCGAATCGTTGGACAGGAGAAGACTGAATATATGTCCGTGAAAACTTTTTAAAAAATGGCCATTCGCTAAAGATTTTATCCATTAGAGTGACGAAGATTGGTGGTTGACATCACTCCGCTGCAGTATGCAGGATCGACTCAACTGGAAAGCAATTGAACTTCGTGATCTCCGGGGTGCCGTTGTGAGCTCGGTAAAACAATATGTGGATGGCATACATGTAACTTTTTAAATGGGTTACCCAAGAAAAAATTGGGTAACCGGTTTTGGGGTTACGCGAACAGAAAAAGGTTACCTGAACATGAAATACCTGCAGGACATTTGTCAAGAATTGTCCGGTACATAATTAAAATACATGTAAAACCTGCAGGACAGTGCCAATTTTCTGCCGGACATAACCCCTGCTGAAAGTTTTTTGGTGAAACCCTTTTTTGGGTTACCTGGATTCCAAATTTGTGCAGGCCTGTATATCTGCACTTCATTCATGTTCATGGCAATTTGATACCAGCTTGGAACTGTTAAAAATGCCGGTACAGTGGGAGATAAACCAGGGTTTCATACACGTCGTGTTTTGCCACCGGTATTCGGAGCTAAAAACTCAATTCATGCCGTAAAAAACTGAAATTTATGTTTACTAAGGGAAATATTCAATTTTTGAACTGAAAACTCAATTCCGGTAAAAGCTAGAACACGTAATTCAAGCAAAGAATGGCGAAAAAACAGACGTCGACTCGCGCCAAAAGGGGATTTCCAAATTCAGCCGAAAATCAGTCTTCGGACATTTCCGTTTCCGACTTCATGTTCGTCAGTGAATCGATTCTCAAATATTCCTCGGAATACCCACGCTGCGACGTGAGAGTCGTCCGAGTCTATACAGCTAGTAGTGACAATTTCTCGGTGAGTCAGAAAATATCGGCCGAAAATATTGTACGTCGACCTCCGCTCAGACAGTGCAGATTATCTTTTTTTCCATCTTCCCCCACAGTTTCGACGCATCACACCGGAATCTAAACAGGAAGTACATGAAGCAGCAGTATCGCAGGTAGTCCGAGGAATATATCGGTTGTCGACCTCCGGCACAAGATCGGATCACAAGATCTTCCCTCACTGCATAATTTCCAAATTTGTCGTCGAGTGAAAGCAACTTCTAAAAGTTTGCCAAGGGAGAATGATAGATCTTTATAGGAGACATTACCAACATTAATAGCTTAATCCTGCTGTATATTCTCGAAAATGTAGGAAGGATTTAGGCAAGTTAACCATTATTTTCTCGCCCCAACGCACGCGTCACACCAACACACAAGCTTTTGTTGTTGTAAAGTTCCGTGAACGCCAAGTTCGAATTTGGCACCTGTCCGTCAGTCCGAGACTGGTAAAAAATGAAACGGACTGGTGGGAGTGACTGAACAACAAGTCCGTCGGACTGGTACATGTAACAAAAAAGCTCTCGGTTCATTGTGTGAACTATTTCTCTGGATATCTCCGCACAATTTGTAAAGAATGAAAAACAAAATATGTCTGTTTTCGGTTACCCGACCGAGTCTAAATAAATTGTGCGAGTCTAAAAAAAATTTCAGCAAATTGCAACAAAATCACGACCACAGTCTCGTTTTATGACAACAACAACACCCGTAAAGCGCCGCGAGTACTGTCAGCATACTGTAAAGTGTGACTGTAATGCAGCATGGCAATGCAGGTTGGCGATCTTTTCAGAAAATAAAGCACCCACTTCCAGGTCGGGAATCGAGAATTCAGCAACATGATTACACTTCAGTCGAGCTGATCATGTTCATCAACTTCGAAAGAAATCTACTGATTTTCTGGCTTGAAATGGCGTTTGTTGAAGCAGTGTTTCGCGACGATACGTGCAGTCAAAGTCGCCGTCAAAGTCTAGCCGACGGGGTTCGTCATCTGTTATTATCTTCACACGCGCGCCGCTCAAGAAATTCAAGAAATGCACAATTATTAATTTCTTATTTAGTAGCAACCATCACAGAGAACAAAATATTCATGATGACAAATGTTCCCAGATCATCTTTTATTTAATATTAACGGACTAGTAAAAATATTTGCGGACTGTTTGCATTTTTGGCTCACCAGTCCGGTGGACTGGTTCAAATTTTTCTTAAATTCGAACGCGGCAACGGAGTTGTAATAAATTAATCGGAGTAATTTTGGCTGCGAGATTATAAAACTAAAATGAAGAAACTGTCAATTCAGGAATCATAAATGGAGTGAATAAAATCCAAGAGATAAACTCATATTAACAGTCGGTGGGTGAAACCACTCTGTTCACTTCAAGTCGAAGCTTTCATTCATAATGTCAGTAAATGTCACAGGGGCTAATTCTCAGGGAAATTATTATTTATACTGGTTTACTGATTTCAAATAGTGGCCTGAAAAATAATTTGATGACAAATCTTGGATATCACAGTTTTTTTATAGACTGGTAATTGTGTGTTAAATGTTGCACTGTGACTGGAGTTTTTTTGTTGACATCCACTAACTGACATTAATGTGCTGAAAATAGATTGCAAGATCGTGGTCAATCAAGAACATAAAAATTAACATATTGAATTATCGGTTTGTATATTTTCACAATTCAAATACACAGCGGTATATTGACAGGCTCCATTGCTCATCATATGGAAATTTTTTATACATTCCTTATGGTGGTTGCAAACTTACAAATAAACTCAATACAAGTCTGTCGGTCGGTGACAAAAACGTAAAAATACTCAATACAGGTGGAAAAAATACTGAATTTTCAGTATCCGGTGGCAAAAATTTGGACTTCTATGAAACCCTGTAAACGTCAGCAGGGGTTTTTTTAGACAAAAATGTTTCATCTACTCAATTTCAAATATTGTAAAACTCAATTTTTTTGCGCGCCGTTGGCGCGCATATTAATGTCACTAAACTCAATTTTTTTACTTTTTCATCTAAAAATTGATGAAACTCAATTTTTTTGCCTTTTTCATCAAAAAAATGATAAAACTCAATTTTTTTGCCTTTTTCATCGAAAAAATGATACAACTTGCTCTTGTTTTATTTTTATTATTTTACCCCTAAGCCAAGGTCATTGTTTTCATTGAACGACCTCCGTTGAATGGTGATGGAGCACTGCGATCACATACATCTCATGATCTCCCCTCAGCCCCCCCCCCTTTGATTTTAGCCCTGCGAATTTTGTAACATGAATTGAACTGACACACCACAGAACCAAGAGTTTGTTTTCCATTGTAAGTGCATTGAATTTATAACATTTATTCGCACCTTCCAATATGCCGTTGTGTTTATTTGTCAGTACTTCCAAACTGACTTCATTATGGCAGAACAACAGGTGACTGTCACAGAAGGAGCAATAATGCGTTAATTTCGCGGCAGAAATAAAAGCATGATGAACGATTTTAACAGAAGTTGCTCTCAAGCATTCGTGTATTACTATAATTTATTCGTTAGTTTTGGAGTCTTAAACGAAAACTTCTCAATTTACCATAACAACAAGGCCAGGGCAGAGGTTGCATGTTGCTTGTTTTCCACCACAAAACACAGGGCGAGGCACTTCACTTCGACGTGAGGCAGGTATTATACGCGTTCAAACAAAATTCCATCAGATCAAAGAAGTTGAAAAGTATGACAAATATATTTTTTGTAGTTTGTGTTCTTGTTGAGATTTTCTCGCTTACGACTGTCAAGCGTGTCCCACGTGTTGAGCTGAAGAAAATGGCGCTGAATTGCCTCCCTTGTCATAAGATTTAATAACGTAAAACGTATCGTATGATATTACGACATTGAAGGGGCGCTGCAGTCAACGTCAAGAAAAATAATCTCCGCGAAAGCTTCTTGAGTGGGTTTCATTTTCACTGGATATCCCAGACGAGACGCGGTGTCTGTGGCTAAACAAACATACGAAAAAACCGGGAAGTGGCAGAGATGACATGAAGAGTGGCTCTCCTACGGACATTTATTGGCATAGAGACGAAGGTGACACGAACAACAACAACAACCTTGTGTTGTGAACTTTCGGTTCCGATAACTTTCCCGTGATCAGGGCATTTTTGTTCGGCCCGGTCTTACATAAACTCAATCTTTTATGAAAAAACTCAATTTTTTTCCGCGCCTACGGCGCGCACTTCCCCCAAAAAAACAGAAAACTGAATTTCTAGCCCAAAACTCAATTTTGAAAAAATAGCAAAAACTCAATTCAAATTCGTTTTCATCGGGAATACCACGATGAAAAACTGTCTAGAAAAACCCCTGGTCAGGTGAATGTGGGCAACAAAAATCGTATTCCCCTATTTCCCCATCAGATTTTGAGCCTGGCCTTTTTTTTCTTTTATTTTTAGGTGCATGTACATGCAAATGTTTGTTTTCAGCTCTGGACTGTAAGTAAAGTGAACGTACCTGGTGTGTAAGGTTTACCCTGATAAAACCCAGACAAACGTCAGAGATAGTGATGGGATGGATCCACTAACGGTTTGTTCAGGACTGACAGTGATCTGGTGTGTTCTATACAAAATATGTGCCACAAATAAGTTACCCTGTGAAGAGAAAAAATATACAGCAAATTAGTGTAAGTTAAATACAAGTAGACTGCATGCCTACCTCAAGATATAGAAAATGTGAAACAAAATGAATCAAGTCAAGAGAAGTTGAGAACAGCAGATTTGTATTCTATAGCTATCTAGAATCCTAAAGATTTCTTGTCTAGTAAAGTTAAGGGCTGAGAAATAGCAACATATTTAATTAACCATGTTAACTGAGAAAAGATTTAGTTCCTGAAAAAAGAAAACTCTGTAGTTAGCTATGCAGGGCTCACAAAACCCGGTCGACAACTCACCAATGGCGACTAAAAAATGACTGCCGGCGGGTGGATTTTTCAGTTACTTGACACAAAAAATAAAGTAAATCCCCAATTTGTCAAGTGAATTTTTGGTGCTTTTAGTCTTTATTCGCCAAAGTAAGTTTGGGTCTAGTTTATCAGGGAGCGAATCCGATCAGGCCAAGATTGAACAAAAAATCAAGACAGAGTGCCCACCATATTCGGACATATACTGTGTCAACAGAGGGGAATCCTAGTCTATTCTTAGAGCGCATGTAACTCTACCACTGTCTGAAAATCAATGTGAAAAGAAACCGAAACGCCTTTAATAAATATATTCTCTAATCAGCAACATCGTCGTCAACTCCAACCCGGCCATAATTTCTTTGCTTGTTCGACTAGCATTGGGTATTCCTAGCATGGGATGATGCAATATTTGCCACGTGCGTGGAGAGATAACAGTAATGGCGGCAACTGGGGGAAATTATGCTTGAAGCGGTTGCTGATGTTTTCTAAGAAAAGTAGATGATTTACACATCTTCATCACCACACAGAGCATACATATATTCATTAGGATGTTGATACTCTTGGGCAGTATTGAACTGTGACTCGTCTGATAATTTGCCAAACATTCTTCTTATTCACTTAAATACTATCGATTTTGGAGAACCTTCACCGACACTGCTCTCCCCGCTTATACTATGCAATGATGATTTTGTTGATGACGTGATGAAAAACGTGATGAAAACGTTTAGGTCATCTGTATACCTGTGTGGTTTGTCAGGCTACAGAAAAACACATTTCTCGTCCAATCTGGGCTCTAATATAATGCTGTTAGAAACACTGATGTCTGTCAATTTATTACATGAAAAAGTCTGCCGGGATTGGCGAATGAAAAAAGCTTGAGGTCGCCAATGCGAGTAAATTTGTTTTGTGACCCCTGCTATGCTTGGTGCATCTTAACTTTTGCTCAGAAATTAAAACTAATGTCTGACTCACATTACGGGTGAACATGACATTCGACAATATATCGGAAACATTTTTTCTCAGAGCAGTGAAATTTCGCACATCATCTGAACAAAGCATGTGCCAATTTTACATGTTAGATTATGACATCCTAGCAGCCAGTCCCAATCGTACAACATTGCAAGCCCAACATCGTTGTTATTTGAAAGTGACATGCAAAGTACTGGAGATTTTCTTTGATTCTGAATAAATTTTCTTGAAATTTCGAAACAAAAATTCACTAATTACATACAGATACGGTGAGGGATTTCACTGCTTCAAGAAAATTTGGCTCAAAAATATATTGCTGAAAATATAGTTCCCTCATAATGTGAGACAGGCAATAGTACATCGATGCATGCCCAATTGGCCCTGATCTGTAATAAGGAATGCCTCAATATTGTACATGTAGGGTTTTTACATTAACTTACCGTTTTACCTAAAACTTCAAAAACTGCTCAGCTTGCAAATCAGCTTAGGAATGCTCACAAGGTAAAAGTAGAAGAAGCGCTAAACACAGACGATACAAACTGTCGTAAAAAAGTTACAAACTGTACAACTTGAGATTCCACTCCACAGTAAAGTAATATCCAAAAAACAGTCTGTAAAAGTCAGTCAATCTGCAAAGAGAGAAAACACGAGACCACATCAGAAACAAGAAGATTTCAGTATCAGTCCTTGCCATGAGTAAAATAGTAGATGAATAGCCCGTAGCTCTCCTAAAATTGGGCTAGGAGAGTGATCACTCATCTTCAATAAATCATATCAATAATGTCTAATGTAATTATTTTATCATGACTGATTGCTGATTACCATGGTGAATTGAGAGGGCTGCCAGTCACAATTGAATTTCTCAATCGACTTTCGCCCTTTACTTTTGGTGTATCAATAATTCAGATCAATCAAATTGTAGGTCACGAGGAATCCCCTTTCAACATCCCATTCCACAACAACATGAAGCACGGCGAGTTGATTTTCGTTGAAATTTGCATATGAATTCGGGGAATAAAACTAAGATGAAGTGGTTGCCCTTATAAGAGATCTTATAGCAGATTTTATATTTTGCATGCCCCCCATTCCGCTTTAGTCCGACACTGCTCCGCAACACGGACAAATATATTTCCCATTCACAGACAGGTTTGAGGAACAAAGGGCCATAACTCCAGATATTCAATCACGTCAGTTCTACGTACCGAATTTAGGTTCGTAGATTGAGTTTAAAAACTCAATTTTTCAGTTCAAAACTCAATTTTTTAAGTAAAAAATCAATATTTTTCACCAAAATATTTATACTCAATTTGTGTGTTGGAAACTGAATTTTCAAGCTCCGGGAACTGAATTTTCAAGCTTCATAAATTCGAAATTTCAATACGATTGTCAGGAAATCATCTGGTAAAACTCAAATGAGCACCATGGTCGCGGTAGCAAATGTGAATCTGTCGGCAGCAACAGGAATCCGGAAATCGATTCGCGTAAAGACTCGCCTAAAATGGAACTTGCGCGAATTGCACAATCAAAGCTTAGCGTAATCAGTGTGGTGTTCATTCAGGGAGATTTATCGGTATTTCACGAAAATTCAAGTCAAATAGCAGACCTGTAATCAGAAAACCCTGAAAGATCTTTTCGGCTTGCTGCAAAATGGACAGTTGCGGGGCTTCTTCACATGTTTTGATGATGTAACGCGCAAACTACACCTCGGAAACCTTTGCTCGTTTATTTTTTGGAAGCCTTGAATGCTCTCTGTAAAGGTTCCCGACTGGCGCCAGATGGCGCTAGTGTGAATGCTAACACGCGGTCGTCAAATGGAAAGTACACTAGCGTGAAAATGAAAACCTGGGACGTTTGGAGTTTATTTAGCAGATAATTTTGATTCAGATTCATTCATAATTAGAATGACAAACAATTTCTCAGAGACAGCACATCAGGAGTAGAATTAAGCGGTAAGAAATTTATGAAAATAAAAATGGATCATTTCTTCAGTGACATTGCCTGCATGAGACCTGTCATGAACAACAACAACAACAACAGCAACGCGGTCGACCCTTTACGTTGAGAACACGCATTTCTTTAGAAGTTAGTTTATTTGAGGTCAAGATTTTAAATTTAACGGCACTGAACTTCCTGCTTATATCTGTGGCTCTTGATTTTATTTTTGGTAATTTTGATCTTTCACTGTAAAAAACATCGCGGTATGAAATGAAAAATATGTGAGACCATCATCCGAACACATGGCACGATCATACGTAGAAACTTCTGCTCGTAGCCATGCGGTAACGGGTGCTATCTGAGTGTAATAGGGCGTTTCCCAAATGGTCACATCCGACTGGTCCCGTTACATCCGACATCGGTGCAATCACATTCATACAACGAAGACATACCTCCAGAAAGCGATCGATTGAAATGATCCCATGGTGGGCCTCGAAGTGCCCCCATCACAAAATAAAAAACATATCATTTTCCTGTGGTCTGCCGCCGATTTTATTTTGTTTTCAAATATGTTAGGCCGTTTGTTTCTTAAGATAAACAAAGAAGCATGCTCCACTAGAGTGAGAAATAAAATAGCTAATTTGCACAACTTCGTTTTGGTCTCGCGTAGACTCCCCCAGTCTTGCGCCTCGTGAAACTGACATGTTTGCATGTGTGAGAAATATTTGAATACAGATAATTTCATTGGCTCGTTTAAATGGGGCCAACATTTGACATCATGCTTTGGGAACAACTTTCGAACTGGATTATCTCCCTCTAGATAGATGGCGCCGTGTGAAATACATGCCGAATCACAGTGAAAATCTAAGGGTAGTGTTAAGTGAAACATGAAATGCCCTTAGAAAGCTAAGATGATGCGAGACAAAAATATGAGGAATTTCCTTATTTTTTAATGTTTTTGCATATCTTTTATAAATCCATGGCAAATTTTTCGGCCTACTCTTTATAAGGCTCATTATTAATAATTGTTTGTTTTACGTTAACATCAACTGCTTGACAGGAAATAGGGCAGGTGGTCAGATTTTATTTATATCTTTGTCTTGCAATGCAGATCGTCCCAAATGATTTGTTTTTCATATGCAATACAAAGATAGAAAAAAAAAAAAATCAGAGTATATTCATGTATAGTTATGTAGTAAAAATGTTTAGGTTGAATCCATTTGTGGAATC
Source organism: Hanleya hanleyi (assembly GCA_036873755.1). Taxonomy (NCBI): domain Eukaryota; kingdom Metazoa; phylum Mollusca; class Polyplacophora; order Lepidopleurida; family Hanleyidae; genus Hanleya; species Hanleya hanleyi. The sequence goes on along the minus strand of JAVTVY010036822.1, from coordinate 2,215 downwards.
CAATACAATCATCGTGTAACTATTTTATAAACTAGTATGATTTTGTTTTTCATCGTTTCTTTCGGACAACATAATGGAAATGAGTAATCGCAATCAATAACACAAAATGATTTCAATTACACAAAAGGTTAAAAATACATCAATTGATAACCGTAAACAAGGTTCATAGAAGATAACATTTACCCTGGTTTGTAAAAAAAATTATATACTCAACTTCGGGGGGGAAAAATGACCCTGGTTTGTAAAAATTTTATATACTCAACTTTAGGGGGAAAAAATGCTGATAAATTTTATTTTAACTCAATTTGACTGTAAAACATGAAGCTGCGCTATCGAAACCCCTCGGCTCTGAACCCCAGCTATTATAATGTAAGGGTGTCTCTACCAATTGATTGGCTTGTGGGAAGAAATATTTACCCCTGGTATTGTAAGGTACTTTCTTTGAAAAAAAAAAAGTTTTCTCCCCTTAAATTAATTTGTTTCTGAATACATACAATTATAGATATACGTTTGTTCGCATTGTGTAAGAGAATAAATCAATAAATCAGTCATCCAATCAATAAATAAATGTGATAGTATACAAACATGATATAGAAATTATATGCAAACTCAACATAGGAATTAGTGGATTTTATTAGACAAGGGGCATAACTCTGCAAAATACTTTCTGACACGACTCATTTTCGATAGGCATCTAGTTCAGGTCAAGAGAAACAACTGTATCACGTTAGGATGTTGTATATGGAACGGTTCTGAAATTATCACAATAACCAATCATAAATGGACAAGGGGCACAACTCTGCAAAATACTTTCTGACACGACTCATTTTCGATAGGCATCTAGTTCAGGTCAAGAGAAACAACTGTATCACGTTAGGATGTCGTATATGGAACGGTTCTGAAATTATCACAATAACAAAATTGATTGGCACAAATAAACCATGTAAATGATTGCCATTTTGTAAAAAGGGGAAGCAACTTGCAAAAGGATGTCTGAGATGACTACTTATAGGCTTCTGACTTACGAAGATAAATAGATGCAAGCTCAATGCTACAAAAAGGAAACGAAGTTCCAGATATTTCCAACGGACGGACGGACGTACGGGCGTACGGACAGCCGTACATGATGACGACAATACCCCTAGGCCAAAGTTGGCCGAGGGGTAAAAAACTCAATTTTCTGGATTTCGGTTCGTAAAATTTGGACTTCTATGAATCCCTGATCATGCAAATTTCATACTTGTCCATACAATATTTGAGATCCAGCCAAGAAAAGTCCCAATTCACAAAGATCTCAAGTACGAACGGCCATAACTCTTGAAAATATACGCAAAATGCGGATAAACTTCACGCTGCACAACTATAGGGTACTGACCACATATCATGCAAATTTCATACTTGTCCATACAATATTAACCAAGATCCGGCCCGGACAAGTCCCATTCACAGAACTTTCAGGAAGGAAGGGCCATAACTCTTGAAAATATAACCGAAACTCGGAAAAAACTACAAGGCACCGGCCACATTTCATGCAAGTTTCAATCCTGTCCATCAAATATTAATCGAGATATTGCACGGACAAGAAATTCGGACAGACGGACGAACAAAGCGATCGCTATATGCCCACCCCCCTTCTAATTAGAGGGGGGCATAACAACTTTGCATCTCAAGCAAGTTGAACATAGGTGCTGGCATGTAGTAATCTGAAACTCTCAGCTGAAAAATACACATGTACCAAGTCCAGAGCTGAACAAAAACCTTAACCTAAATCAGAGCTGAACAGAAACCTTCCCAAGATTCAAATCAGTTGACTACACATAAATATATAGGGTACAATTCAAAGCCGAGCTTCTTGTTACATCACATTAGCTAATAATCTCATGAGTGATGTAGAACTACGATCAGATAATGAGTTGACATCAACTGTTGTGGTTTTTCAAAATCTTATTACATTCTACATGTACACCTTAAGCAGCAAAAATCAAGATGAGCCAAGAGATTAGAGAATCATCCAGGCTATAGAATTCAGGGAATTCTGAGAATTTACGAATTAAAAAGTTCAGATGATGCATTGAATAGAGCTACGGAAAGAAAAATTTATGGATTGGGAAAATCATCATAATATTTCATTTTGTCAAATAAATAATTTTGTCACTACTTTCTACACTACAAGTCTTGCTTAATTAGGTACATGTAATTCAGGGCCTGATCTAGA